>OOFE01011825.1:15748-27814 GCA_900323365.1 Monocentris japonica | reverse complement strand
AATATTGATGGACATTTAACATTTACGCAGGGAATCCTTTTTTAGGGAGGGCCGGTTTAGGATTGCAATGTGTTTTGTTTATATTTTGTTCTCGTCAATGTAACTAACGTCCTATTGGTCTGTAAAAAAACATAATAGTAAGGCGAACGAATAGGACATGACTGTTTTTAGGTTGTGAACTTTGTACAGATTTAAGTTTCCAATTCAACTCTGCCAAGTGCCTGGTTTCTAACCATAGATATATATAAAACCCCTTTTTTCATTTCATGTGTGTGTATATATATCTATGGTTGTGCCAGGTTTTGAACTACCTGTGATGTCAGTACTCAGGGTGGGAACAGAAGAGGATTGTTACCTCGCCACTAAAACGCTGTCTCTCCCGCAGTGACACACGGCCTCGTACTGTATGTGGACTTTCCCCTCTACCGTCGACGGCTCACATGCTCAAATGATATGAACTCTTTTACCGTTTGGGGGCGTGTGCGGTTCTTAATGACGATGGTGATTTTATTTTATTTTTTTGTACAGCCAAGTGTTTTCAGTTGCTGATGGGGCAACTGGAGCTGAGTACAATTATGAGACACTTGGTAAAGGAAAATGCCCAGTAGAATTATGTCAATGTTTTGTGCATGTTCCTCAGCCCATCACAAATGTGACTTTACAATTGCACTAAACAGTTGCACCTCAAATAAAAAGGAAAAACAACATCAGCTGGACTGTCTGGTGTCCTCTTTCAATGTCTCACTATTAGATTTATCCAGTGATGTAGTCCTAAACCACCAATATGAACAAAACCTGTTATTTTTACATGTATTTTTTTTCATCCTCATAACTCGCCCCGAGGAGGAGGAGGAGGATTTCTGGCTGTGTGCAGGTCAAGTTCGATTTTTACTGAATCTGAACCAAAGATTTCAGCCATAATAACCAGATGTCAACTAGGCTACAGCAGGAGATGTCCTACCTATCCGACAGATCCGACTGTGGAAACAATGCTTGGGCTACACCAGTGGTTCCCAAAGTGGGCTTTAGGGACCCTTGGGGGTCCTTCAAGGGGCTCCCCAGAAAAATGGGTGACAGTATAATTTCATTCTTATTTCATTTGAAGCCTGGAAGGAGAGATAATGATACAGGAATGTCTACTGTTGTCGCCCTAAATACACTATAAACAGTTGTCTAGTTCTGCTCTAAATCATACCCAAAAAAACCTCAGATGAGGGTCGCAGGGACAAAATGATATGGCGTCCGTGGTCTAATATGTTTCTATTTAGGGGGGCTTCAGCAACCCCACTTTCCTCCTGCCTTTGATCTCTCCTCAGTCTGATCCCAGGCCTGACCTCGGTGTGGCTGGCTGGCTCACAGGATCAGACACTACGCTCTGTGTCCTCACTGAGAGCTCCTGCTTTCTTGTCCAGATGGCACTTTCGCAAATCCCATTTCATCGACAAAGGTGTTTTCTTCCAAGCGTGCTGCTGAGGGTACAGGATGTACTTGCAGGGGGGTCATGCACGGATTAATCGCCACTATCTGTGCCGCTTGCGATGTTAGGAGGCACAAAAATAGAAATGATCTAGGTCTTTGGGCTTGGTAGCAGAACAATGCTGTAGTTTGTCTTGTACCTGTCTAAAATATATAACACAGTTTTGAGATTGGCAGTAAATGTTTTTTATATTTACAGTATCAAACGCAATACAGACTTTATTGACAAGGATGCAAAAAGACGTACTGTAAAACATTGTATCTGCCCTTCACAGTTCCCAGACATACGAGGACACCCCCTCAGCAGACAGCCCACCCCACATCGACCCCAAAAACCTCTTTACATGGACAGGACCTCCCCCGGCGCTGTGGATGTATGCCTTACTGCTGAGAAAGCAGGTGGCCGGCTGGTTAAACCCTGAATGTCCCGACTGTCAGTAATGCTCCCGGCCTCAAGGCTGCCTAGACACTGAGATGAGCTAGTCAGCGTCCAGGCATCTTGTTTAAAAAGACAATAGGCCCCACTATTAACTCCATTAACTGCATCGTCCATAGCCGACAGAGCTCTGAGAAGGCTGAACCCAGAATTTGTAGCTCTTATTAAATATCTTTGAGCCTACAAGTTGATCATGTGTGCTAAATGCTTCCATTATGACCTTACTGACTCTCATCCTGAAAATAAAAATCCAAAATCCAATCTAAAATATTTGAACGCTTTTGAAAGCACCTATTTCTGGGTCCATTTTGTTATTTGTGGTGTATTTTTCTCATTGCGGTGGATAACTGGCCAAACAGACAGCCGACGTGACGTCACACCAAGATATTTCCAGCAGCTACAATGGAGTTTGATAGGAAATAGACCAGAATGCATTGCAGCCACAAGACATGTTGGGTTTTGGGTAAAGAGCATGATTCTCAGTTTTTCTTGACTGGCAAAACCCACTATCTTGCTCTTACTATGCTGTTGCTGTCATTATCGTTATTGCTCTTTCCATCTGCACGTATAACTCACAGCTGAGTGCAACAAGTTCAGGCATGTTCTCTGGGGGTTGTCAAAAGGCATTCTGGGACATGTAGGAAAATAACTCCTGGAATGCTATCTAACCTAATGATATCGAACAGCGTAAGACGATCCAAGGTGGGTTTTTTCTTTAAATGTTTTGACTGTCACCGGCCGCTGGTTTTGTAATGTGATGGGAGGAAGGGTGCGGATGTATAAGGAACAGAGTCAAGGACCTTTCCTGTTTACAGCTAATCCGATTGAGTGGTCTGGACCCGAGGAACACAGTGTTTACTGGAGGACCATTTATATCACACAGACAGAAAGCAAGATACAAGTTAGTAGACTGTTTATCTTACAAATGCAATGTCAAAGTAAGAAAGAAAGCTTCCCTCTTAGCCAGACGGGCTCCTAGAGCAGGAGCCTCTCTGGTGTCTGTAAGGACGCAGCTTAATGTACGTAATTCAATTCAGCTGCCGCCACGGGCCCATGGGTGCATCTGTAGGTTGATTTGAACATAAAATAACAGCTAGAAAGCACAGAGGAGGGCAAGTCATTTGATGCAACATGTGATGCCCATCCTAACCCTGCTACTCTGGCCCCAGCTAACGGATTAGGCCTCCGGGTGATTCAATAGAGGAGGATATGTCTGGGTCACGTCTGTTTGAGACAGGAGGGATACGAACACGCGACTGCACTCAAACAGAACGTGAGCATGTGGACTCCTGCACCTCCACGTTGTTGAGGTCTTCAAGATCAAGAATGTGCTTCCTACCGCACGCCTGTGCGGAGGGAGCGCTCACCATACTGACGCCCAGGTGCAAAGCACGCGGTGTAACTAAGTCATGACGGTGCCAGGCTCTCTTCGCGGCCCACAGAATTACATCAATTCCACCTTCAGATCCTCTTGCACTGTCTGATATTATCAGAGTTCAATGCAGAACTGCTTGTATTACTCAGTGCAACCGGTTCACAAGGAATCTGACCCGGTTAGGTTGAGGTGACGGTCACACCAGACAGGTTTGATGTGCCTCATACAGTGCAGACAAGACAGACTGTATGAAACAGCAGCCTAGTGGACAGCATGTTGCACAGCGAAGACCAGACATCAGTACAACATAGATGTTGCACTGAAGCTCTAAAAACATTTATTGATATCAATAATGCAGCATTGTAGGACAAAAACTTTTAGTACACTCTCCTCTGCCTAACACACACACACACACACACACACACACACACTCAAATGGCTTCTAATTAAACCCTGAAAGCCTTGAGGCACAGCTGTAGAAAGCACAGGGTCTGTGTGTGTGTGTGTGTGTGTGAGGGAGTCTACCCCCTACTGTTCCACAGTATGCAGTGTCCTCAGTTGTCCTCCATTGTCCACCATCACATTTCTCTGAGGCACGTGCCCCTGCAGCCGAGCCCTCTGAATTTTCTAAACAAACCCCAAACGGGAGCAGGGAGGCGCCCCACTGGGGAGAGCCGGGGATTATGGGGGATTATGGCCCTCTCTCCTCCACTTTTCCTCCCCTCCTTCACCTCATCTCCTCTCATTGCCAGGAAATGTTTACATCTGAAAAACCCCATCACTACGGCCGCGATGATGTGTTGCGATATCCAACACTTGAAATAAGTGACAGCTACGCTTCCAAATTGATTGATAGCACAAGACTGAAAACAAATTGTTACACCTTTGGCTTGACTGTTGAGTCGTGTTTTTTTTGGACACTTAGCTGTCAGTCATTTGGGTTTTACCGGTTTGCCCGGTTTCCTGAACGTCTTCGACATACCGATTGCATTCCTGCTGGGATTTCTCTCCAATGAATGTCAAACAACGACCAGCGATAAAGACGAGCTGTATTTATCTAAATGCATGTCGTACACCTAAAAATGTCAACTGGAAGAGGTGAAGGAGCTGAAAGGACTCAAAGTGCTTGTTGTTTTGACTGAGATGTTGTGAGGTCACGGTGTGTGTGTGTGTGTGTGTGTTCCTCTTCCCTGCAGCCAGACATTGTGGAGCTGACACAGCAGGAGAGACAACAACAGGCTAAACACGCTACATTAACTTAAACAGCTTGTTGTTCATGAGCCAGGCTGTTCAGGTTGACTAGATGGACAGGTGTTTGGTATTGGTGGTTACACAGGACATGGTGAGTGGAGAGATCAAGTCGGAAAAAATATCGTTTTCAAGCAAGCAAGTGAAATCTGTTTGCAGATACAAAGTCAAACACACACTCGCCGCACACAGGATACAAATGTGCACACACACAGTGAAAGAGACTTGGGCCTCCTGTAACACAATAATGTCACCTTTTACAACACACCCAAAGGATCCACCCAAAAATAGTGTGACCGCCACAGAGTCACAGACAGTGTGCAGAGAACAGGACCGGTCTGGAGCAGAACCTGGTCTCGGTCCAGAGAACAGGACCAGACCGGAACATATTTTGACCTGATGGTGTAATGATGCTATTGTTCAATGTCGAGTTATTACATTCTATTACAGTTGCTGCAGTGATTGATTTCTATCCTGGCTCTGTGGCGAAGCAAGCAACCACAACAAGACTGCAGACTCTCTGGCAGACAATTTGCTGATCAGCCACAAACCACGGGCGTGCGAGGCTGTCACGATGCCAGCATGAGCAATAAGTAACATCCACATGCACAGCAACGTGACCTAGAGCAACCGCCATCTCAAAAATAGCTTGACCACACAACCGGCGCCAGTGTCTAGCACCCTTCCTCTGCGTGGACGATGGGTTTGAATGTGACGACCCTGACAGCCTTTCAGGTCTGGCCGATCCTGGTCAGCACGGTCCCTGGCCTAAATGACGGTGTGTTTACATCGCATGCCAGGAAGCCAGACCTGCTTCCTTTACGTGAATCTTGTCCAATCGCCGCGGCAGGTGTGTTTGAGCAGGTGTTCACCAAATGGGAGATGAAGTCGAGGGCCTCTCGGGGAAGTACAGATCAGTGGTCGTCTTTCAAAAGAACCAAGACCCTAGATCAGAACCGAGATTGGAAGCTTTGTGTAAAGGGGTAAAGAGGAAGTTCATCATCTGGTTGACATCTGTCCAGCCAGAGCGGCACACTGACCTACACATCTGCAAGAATGTGCTAAGCCCTTCACAGAAACTCACAGATCCAGGCTCTTGTTTGTGGGAGTGGGAGTGCTCAGCGTGTGGATGGTTTTGACACAGCAAAGCCAAACAAACACTGAGATCATCTTTCCTCCAATTTAACCAACGTGAGATGACAAAAACATGAGACACCCGGGTGTTCTGGGTGTTTCCCCAGAAAAGACAGTACAGTGTTTAGTAGTAGTTGAGTCATTTTTTTATTTGGTTTCATGTTCCTTTCCTCTTTTGGTCCACTTTTTTGTAGTGTACGATGCAGCCCTGAATCTGTTTTTAATTGGACAGCTTATCATGATAAAAAAACAATAAAGTCTATAAAGTTTTTATTCTTTTTGTGCCACAATGTCTGTAGCAGTCGTGTCCATATGATGATTCAGCACTACTAAATGTGGTACAGCACTCTACATCCTGGTTCATATGATCCACTCCTGCATCACAACATACGGACTGGGAAAGATGGGGATGATCTGGGCCAGGAAGTCAAGCACAGGCCAGTTCCTTATCTGAAAGCCGTGTGTGTGTGTGTGTGTGTGTGTGTGTGTGTGTGTGTGGCGACAAAACATTCAACTGAAGCTCTCAAATCTCTAAATTGTCTTCATTCGTTTAATGTGCTCTATACTCCCTCTAAGTTCTGTTTCTGTCTCACTTGTATCCCGTCAAACCCTGAGGTTCGTTAACCCTATGTCTGGTACATAAGGTTCTACCACACACACACACACACACAAAGACTGAGGTCAGCTTTTATCATTGCAGTGTTTCCTGTTTGTGGTCCAGACAGGAAGGAATACCAGCAGCCTTCTCTTTCTACCTTGTGTTTTTCTTTGTTTTTCACATCACTCTCATTTCCACTTCCATTCTGCTCCCCTTACAATTTCTTCTTCACTGACCCAGCAGGAGGGATGAGAGGGACACAGCAGGCGAGACACAGTCCAGGGTCAATAGGTCACAACCCACTTTCTTTACCACGTCGTCTATCATTCCTCTGATGTTTCGCTCCACATGCCTGACATTCTCAGCACCACCCTTTAGTCCACATCAACCTCTTCAATCCTTTCTCCTTCCCCCTTCTCCTCCCATTGGGTAGACTGTCCTGTTAGTCAACTTAATGGTCAAGTGATGAGAACATGGACACCAAAATATCCATGTCTCCCTGGTAGATGTGCCCCATGCTAACACTTTAGCATACACCATGTTGAGTGACAGCAGGTGATCAACAGTGCTGCAAATGCTTTTTCAGTAGCAATTGGCTGCTCAAGAAGTTGCTTGAAGTGGCCAGATGACATCATACACTAGTACAGCCCAATAACATTGCTCCCCACGGTCATGAAGTCATCAAGGTGGGCACGGTGGCGGCCAGCATCATCTGAAAAGTGAGAAAATGAGAACTTGTAGCAGCTCTAAAGCCAAATGGGAAGTCATCTTACATGAAATGCAGCCACGTCTGGCTGCTCTGTGTCGGAGGCAGGCTACACTTACCTAAAACAACATGCTGTGCTGAACTACCTGGGACTACTTTCCCTGTTTACACTGGACACACTCACATTTTGTTGGTGTCCCAGAGAAGCAGGCCGGCTTCAGACAGCGGCACGTGGAGCCGACATCAGCAGGCAGAGGCAAGTGAAGGTCTGCACAGCAAAACAGGACAAATGGAGTGGAACGACGAGAGGACCACGTAGTCCACGGCTGCTCAGGGGTGTTGGCATCGATACACAATGAGAATCTAAGAGCAGGGGACGAGTGTGAACTACATTTGTCTGTCCATTCCTGTTTTTTCCTCCTTAGTCCTACCTGTCTTTATGTATTGATGGAAGATTCACGATATGACCTACATTTTAGAGCATATTTGGGATATTATTTATTGATATAGCCATTGAAAAGCAGTGCATCCTACAGATTGAAGCTGTCTGAAAGCAGAGAAAAAAGAGGGAGCAAAGCAAAAGAAGGGGTGAGAGAGAGAATAAGACAATCCACCGCCAAGCTGCGTACCTCGTACACCGACACGAAGATAGAGCAGACGGATCAAATGCACTAGACAGATGATGCTACAGATAGATAAGAGCTCAGGAACAAACACACACAACTCAGATTTAGGTCAACCAGCGTGAGTGGGCTTAGCTCTTCCCCCACCGTGGGCAACGCACAGCACCGCCCCCTCCCTGATGTCGCTCTCACTTTAGCAGAGGGGCTTTAGGCTTTGAGAAGTACAGAGTGCACCAGAAGCAGACTTGTGCACACACACACACACACACATACACCAACTCAACCAACTCAAAACACACATACACACTCTCATTCTTTCCATTGTTTTGAGTATGTCCCATCAGTCTACTGTCTGTGCTCATCAATCTTCCACCTGACCACAGCAGGTGCAGAACTGGACTGGTGTGTGTCAAGCTTCAGACACAAGCCAGACCTATAGTATGGGCTGTTTAAACCAGAGCACAGTGGATGGATTCAGAAATGACAGCTACAACAGAGATAGCATTATTTAAGTACAGCGACCATGAAGCTCCCGGATGCGGCAAAGCAACGTGTTTTCACAACGTTTGTTTGATATCTTACAAGTTAAAGCCTCTCCTCTCTCCTTGGCTCTCATCTTATTTCTCTTCCTAGTACTTTTACATGATCATTCAGCCACACAAATATTGTCAGGGCAGTTGAGCTCCTGCACTCCTGCAGAATAGCTGCTTGCAATTTCAGCAATCTTGGAATGTAAGCTTATGTAATGTTATGTAACAAATACAAAACCTCATATCATACAAGGTGACTGTTTCATCATCAAGTGTATCAAAAACTGATATCCAGCTGGTGCAGACGACTAGGAGGATATATAGAGACCCAAAATGTCACATACAAAACAGACACACCACCAAGTATGTTTGCCTGTTGGCCACACACACATACTGAAACCAGTGTGACCGACACACACAGCACACACACCGACCATAGAGGAGGCGCTGAGACAGCAAACAAAAGCAGAGGCAGTCACGATACAGCAGAACGTGGGCTCAGCTTCTAACTTACATCGAAAAGACCTGCAGATCCACACACACACACACACACACACACACACACACACACACACACAGTGTAGTCTTAAGTAGAAAATGATGGTCTGGGTACATCGGCCTCACTACTCCTTTGATTGCCTGTACAACTGAAGTAGACCCCAAGATATTAGAGTTAATATAATGTAATAGCACAATATGACAATAATGCCATCGAGAAGGGGAAGAGAGACACTCAAGTTTTAGGTCGCCTCGCCCCTTTCATTCATAATTCAGTGTTTCTCTCCGCAATTAAAAAAAATGGGAATGATGTCAATGATGTCACGGATGACCTGGGATTCCCTATTGCTCCCCCTAGCTGTCACCCCTGGGAATGGATGTCCTACTTTCTGGCTGCAGAGAAACTAAATCAAGTCACCTCGTTCTGAGTGCCGCATAAAGTGGGAGGAAAACACCAGGAGCTCATATCTGAGTGCAAGGGAGACCGAAGCATCCAGTGTGGAGCAAGTGATAGTGAGACTGCTGGACAATTTCAGCCTGCACAACATTTACGCACGCACATCATGAGCTGGCGCCTAGACAGGGTTGCCAGTTCAGGTTGAATTCGATCCACCCTTCCCCAATATTGCTGAAAATGCTAGAAGAGAACAGGGGGAAAAGTATTTAATTCACAAAGAAAGACAGACAAAGTGCACAGTTGTCTGTGACTCGTGCGAACGGTACACGACCAGGCGAATGGTGCTACTGTGAGCTTAACAGGCACATGGCAATTAGCACCTATACCAACACAAATTATCAGCAGTTTATTTGCTCACCACACACAGGGTGACTCATACACTGGAGAGTGACTCACACATGGGATGGGTGGTGAAGGCAAAGTAGTTCAGGGTGATTTGAGGCCTCGACAGCCTTGAGACATGAACCTTTTTTCTCTACTTTCTGCACAGCAGGAGTTGCACCTCATCCCTGGGTTAGAAGCTGCTGCGCCAGACCTTCGATTAGTGCTGGAGGATTTAAAGCTGGCAAAATGCTGAACGGGATTTACAGAAATGAGTCATCTGTGGGTGGGTGGGAAGGACTGGCACGCAAAGCACCATTTGAATGTACATCTGGAGGTGTGAAGTGTCTGTGCTCTGAGTGTCGTGGAAATAAAAGGAAAAATGTATGTATAGGTTTGGCTTGATATTTATGTGCGTGCTGAGAGTGGATTCATGATTCAGACTGGTCCAGATAAACTATGTTGTCACTATTCTTGTCACTATACGGAGGCAAAGCAGTGCTCGTCTGAGAACACACTACTCGTATATGGAGTTGGTATTCAATGTGCCAAAAATCTCAACCTTGATTTCAACCTTTTTCCTTGTTGTTTCTTCAGGAGAGTATGTGTGTCCATGTATGAATGTCCGTGTTCATGTGTGCATATGTCTTTCTGTCAGTGTGGTGTGTTTGTTTGCGTTGCGCAGGCACACGGCTGGGTGGGGCTCCCTTCCGGGTGGGTTTGAGGGCTAAACGTTTTATTTATTTTGTCTATTTTTAGCCGGTGCTCTTTCCTGGAGGAGCGAGCATATTAACAACCGCGTAGGTGTGACCTTTTAGCCAAGACATGCTCTTAAATTCCCTCATCCCCCACTCCCACTCCCAAGTCAAACTCCACTGTGGGTCATTTTGTGCCGGTGCAAATCAAAACATTCCTTCGTCTAACGCCCAAAATAGCTTTGCCCCCCAATAACCTGGTTCCTGTGTATAGACCATGTTAAGAGAAGGGCAACTTTACCCAAATCCCCTCATGCCTCTCCCAGTGGGTTTGTTCTTCAGTCATTCAGGCTCCCAGGGCTCGAAAAAGAAGAAGAACCGGGACTGAAGTAACATGCAGTCACATGCAGACAATTACTACTGTATGAATCAGCAGATAAAAGCCACAAGATAATAAAGTCGGATGCTTGGAGGCAGTTTAAATGTCAGCAGCTTTTGTTGGTAAACTGGAGAGCCCGTTGCATGCTGTTGTTTAGTCTAACAAGCATGGGAGCAATTACAGGCCAGCAGAGTCACAGTGGTTTCCCCTGTGTTTTTAACCTTGCCTTCAGTGAAAAACCCTCAGGATATCCCCCGGTTGTTGCCTTTCAGTTTGGTTATCAACACACAAACTGCACACTGAATTTTTCCATTCCCAGCACAGACCGGAATTTGGACCTCGTCATCTTCATACCTAAAATGGAACGAAGATTATCTTTGTTCATAGAGCTTTTTTTGGTAACCTACTTCTGACTTCATGTGACACATTTTTAAATGTTCCTACAGTGGCTACTGGACAGTCAGTGGGGACAGTCATTACCACAAAACAAAAGAAAGTAAATAATCCTTTCTCAGGTCTCTGGAGGTGAATCCATACACAGGTCTACTAGTCTACTAAGCTGTTGCCTGGGGGGTCTATGACGCACTAAGCCGCTCAGAACCACAGTGAAACAATTATCAAGAAAGCTTTGAAATGGATGTTTCTCAGGGAATAGATACTTGTTTGTCTTCTGGAACGAAGTTCTTCTTTCCAAACTCAAGGGCAAACAAGTCCTGCATTTCGCCTGACTAGTCAAGGTTACACCGAGACATGGAGCGGCTTAGGTTGGCAAAGCTGAAGCATTTCGCGAAGGACGGTCAAACGGGGTCAAGTACTCCTGTTCTCGGAAATCTCATCTCATCTATTCTCTAGTGTCAAAGAACTGCTGATGTCACCGGGGAAAATCAGATCCGTAGAAAATCTCTCATGTGTTCATATACACAACAGCTCAGCTGGTTGTGTACAAAAACACAGCCAGCTGAGGTATAGAGCCACCCACCATCCACCAGCTGCTGGGTGGGGATCGGGCCCAGAGGGCAGCAGAGATGGAGGTGTTACATTTCATTGGCACAAAACTGTGTAAACAATTATCTGTAAAGCAAAGATGCCTTTAAAAATAATGAAATGAAAAGTTTCTATACATCAAAAAATGTACTATAACGAGCAGTAATGTAAAACACTAATGCAGAAAACAAAAACAAAAAGACCAGATTTATATTTTAAAAATCTAGGATGCCCAAGACTTTTGCACAGTACTGTACCTTCTAATAAAATCACAAAATATCACACAGATTGTGCAGGTGACATAAAATATCCATCCACATCAGATATCCATCTATCTGTCTAGCGGTTGACACGTGCACAATGCTGCCAAACAAATATATGCCTCTTTGCACAGAGAAACATTCCTAAATACAGACTGATGTTTACTGCCATAAATCACAGACAGCTAATTGGCAAAGTACCTTGCATTTCTGGGTGCACTTTGTTGTTTGGTGGTGTATGGCTCTTATTCCTGCAGATAAATGGCCACACACACACACACACACACCCGTGGGCTGGGTGCAGGAGAGAATCATCCTCACGCATCAACCACACCCCCCCCCCCCC
>OOFE01011825.1:0-13586 GCA_900323365.1 Monocentris japonica | reverse complement strand
AAAAAAAAAAAAAAAAAATATGATTATGAAACAAAATCAATATAGTAAAATATGTACTTTTCCATAACTTTGCCAGCCCTCGGGTATACAATTCCATGTGCTGCTTGATTAGTTGAGAGAGTGTTTTGGTGTGAGCCTGCCCTTGGTTGGTTAAGGCTAGGGTGATACAGTCACGCCCTCGTTAGCCGGCAGAGGGACTGTCACCTCGCATTCGGTCAAACAAGCCAGTGGAGCAGAAGCTGGAACAGCATGTACCAAAACAACACCATCGCAGCGACGGTTAGAGTGGACACTTGGCTTTGTTCTGGATGGGTCAGCATTGAGGACACCAACTGGACAAGCTGATTCCCCGCCACCACAATCTAAAATCCCTGCCCACACCCTGCTGATTTTGCCCTGGTTTTGTGTCGGTATGGCCAATGGAAAGTGGAACTCTCTCTCGCGCACGCCTTCTGTCAGACAAATTCTTTAATACTCTGCTACTACTATCTTTCTGACAGCTGTTGTGCATTCAGAGTAACAAACACCTTGATAAACATGTCTGACATCAAACTAAAAGAAATAAGTGAGGGCAATATGATGAAGTTCAAAGTATAGCAGTACAATTCAGATATTTAGGTGACACTACTGCCCCCAGGTGTTCAATAGCAGTAACAGCTACTACATTTCCTCCTAACTCAGTAACCAATATCTACAGTCCTATAGTTCAACTGATAACTCAACAAATAGTCAATGAAACAAGTGACTCTAAATGAGTCAGTGTTGACACTACAGTGGATGACCACTATTGCAGCGACGATGACTTCAGCTGCTTCTTGAGCTCCAGTATTTGTCTCTCCATGTGGTAGATATCCCCAGAAAATTGCCTGAGTAAAGCAGATAGAGTTAAGTAAAGTAGAGTGCAATATGTGGAACTTTATTGCTTTTGATCAGCAATTTGCAACACAATAGAAAGGTGCAACAGGAAAGGAAATTACTGATTGATTAACCACTGGGTGACTAATGTAGAAATACAATTTGATTAACCTAGAAACAGCTTTCCTTGTCTCCTCAGTATTAATATAAATTTGAAATTCACATGGGTTGTAGTGATTCAATTACATTTTGGTATCTTTATTACTTATGGTATCTTTATTTTTAGACTTCAACTAGTCTAAAAATACCACAAGTAACATTCATTGAAATTCCCATCCCTAAATAAGCCTATAGAGTTAACGTTGACAATACAGCACTTTGTAGCTGTACAAATGTAGATGGAAATTTATATCTTTGTTGTTTATTTATTATTACCTGTGGACGGCCTGGGCCTTGTTCAGCTGACAGTGGAGACGCTTTATGATGGCCTCATAACGCCTGTTCTGGATCTTAGGGAGTGGATGAGTTTACAGTAGGAAAAAACAGATGGACTCAAAATTTAATACAGGCAGCTAGTGTTGGTTTTCTGCAAATGTCTGCAAACAAACCGTAGATCTGTCAGCAGTCAACATGACAAGAATTCTTGCAAGCCAATAGGAGTCCTGTATTAGTATGACAAAGATGCTTATTATTATTTTCTCCCAGATCAAAATAAAAATAAAATTCTCAGAGCGATGCCCCTCCTTTCACATATTCACTCCTATCACAGTCATTCACAAGTACAAAATAAAGGAAGTTGGTTTTCCTCTGAGACAATTATTGTGTTCCAGGTGAATGATTCAAGCCCTTGTCTTTGCCATACCTCTATGTCCTTCTTTATCTGGGTGTGAGTCCCAAACTCTTTGAGCAGCCGCTCCCTCCTCTCAGCCACAGTCTTCCTCAGGACTGAGATCTCCCCCTTCAGATCATCAATCTCTCTCTGTCGACAAAAAGCAAAATCATATAATGGAGATGTAGACTGCACTCCTGAATGAATGAATGAATACAACAGTTTAAATATTAGCCAAGACTTTGGACTTGTCATTTGGAGGCTGGAGCCAAGGAACAAAAACGAATCCCCCTCAGCCAAAGACATTATGAATAAAGTTTTAAACTGGACTAAAAATCGGGATGAAGCAGCCAATTCTCTCTGTGCCTCTACCTTTGCCAGCTGTATAGTGTTTCCATTTGGGTTCTCTAAGTCTTCCCTCAGTGCCTCTTTTCTGTGTTTCAACATCCTGACCAGTGCTCTCTTTTCCTCTAGCTCCTTGTGGGCCTCCGTCTGGCTCTCTGCATGCAACACAGCCACCCTGTGACCCTCCATCTTGTTCCGGTAGGTGTTGTACCCTGCCAGCACAATGTGAGTGTTCTCCTCCTCCTCCCTTATACGAAGCCTCAGTTTAATGTTGTCGCTGTAGATGGATGTGCAGTGAGACTGCAGGACCCCTTTCTGACGCTGTAGGTGCTCCACCTCGCCCTCCAGGGTGAAGATCTGCCTCATCTTTAATCTCAGCTGCAGCCCTGCCTCCTCGCCTCTCTTCTCGACATCTGATAGAATGGTCTGGACAGGGAAGAACACCACTTTCAATCTAAAACATTCATATTAGCATTGCCCCCTGAAATGACTCTTTGTTGGGTTGGAAAGGCCTCTGAAACAAACAAGCCCTCTCAAACAATATTTAGACCATGGCACTCAAATGCTCCATAAAAAGCAATACAAATATTGTGTATTGAATGGAAAAGGAAATACTGATATAAATGAGTGTCCAACAACAGGTTATGTTAACAGAATGGAACCAAATAGAAGAGATTGCTGCTAAATGTTGGTTAAAGAGGTTTACTACTACTACTACTACTACTACTACTACTATATAATAATAATAATAATAATAATATGGGCCTCTTTATATAGTACATTTTGGCAATGTCACAAAGTGCTAACTAACAATGCTAGGTTTGAGTGCATTATGAAGAGGATGTGCATTAAGTACAGTAAGGCTGCAGCAAGGTGAACCTGGAGAGAGCTCAGTTCTTGCTGTTTCTGCTCCAGGGACACAATCTGGGCGTAGCCTTGTTGACTGACATCCTCCAGGGCCTTTGACAATGAAAACTCAGGCGCCTCATGTGTTCCTGTGGGTCAATAAACAAAAGGTCTCAACAGCTTGCAGTTTAATGTGAAGTATCGCTCAACAAGCATTGGCTAGCAGGCAAGAAGTCAGTTAACGTTAACGTTATAGCTAGCAACTTCATTTCCAACTGTCAAGTTCAATTTGTCAGGATTAGGCTACATGCTGCTCAAACACACATTTTAACAGTTATTTTAACACATTTCACACAAGGCTACGGCTTGTCAGCAAAGCAGTTTAATGTTACCGATAAATTGTCCAACTTTTTAACCAACCAACAGTTTTTTAGCGTTAGCTGTAAGCTAGCAGGCAGTAGTTACAGCTGGCACAAAGTGAAACAGGTTTAGCTTTGCGGGCCATAACTTCTCATCTATCGTCTCACTTTTAAATTAATTGTAACAAATTTGAAGCCAAAACGTATTTTATAATACTCACCGGCCTTGAAGTTTGACATTTTGCAGAGTAAAATCAGTTAACCGTTGCAACTTAGCAGCTGAACCTGGAGACGTTGCATGAAAATATTGTATTAGCCTGATTTTAGTCATATACAACACTAAATATTTTATTATGATATTATATAAGATTTTATAGAGACAGACAGATTTTAAAATAAAGTAAAAATGTAGACATACTCAAAATAAAACTACAATTCCCGGAGTTCAATTCATAAATGTCCTCGACCTTATTTCCTGATGTACTTCCGGTCTTCGTCTGCTCACGTTGCCTGTCACAGTGGTACCAACCACTAGAAAACAACGTATTTGTTGGTACTTTCACTGTAGTCATTGCTGGCTAAATGTGATCAAATGCTTTCTCGTCGCTCGATCCGACTGTGCAGCTCATGCAACCGTGTTATTTCCAACAACAGAGCAGGGAGAGGATGGAGGACGCTGACAGGACTTGACAGTTTGCAGTGTGAGACACCGCTGACCTGGAGTACTGCACCAAGACGCTACTGTTATGGTGACTTGGGGGACTTGTACAAGAATGAGTCGGTTCAGAGATATCTTCGGCAGATCATGGAGGAATACGGACACCTCAACAAGAAGTTGCAGCACGCACGTCTCAGCGATTCAGAGAGGAAAGACCTAAATAGGAGACAGACGGAGTTGCTGCCAGTGGCGAGTGTGTTTCAAAGCATCGATCACACTTTGAAAGACCTCGAGGAAGTGCTGTCCCTCCTGTATGGTGAGCACTGGTTGTTTACACGCCTGTATTTAAGTTTATATAAGTTTGCTGTGCTGTTGCATCATCAATAAGCTGGCAAAAGTTTATATATCTGGAATTCTACTAAAGAGAGGACCCACAAATATCACAGCAAACTTTAAAATCTTACAGTTACTATAGGCCAAAAAGTCCCCATTGGATTGTTGTTATTTGCTAGGGATGTCATTCTCTTTTCCCCCTTCCCTTCCTTTATTGCACTCCGTTCCTGACTGCAGGTACAGTTGGAACCAGAGAGGAAGATGAACAAATGACCCAGCTGCTGAAGGAGGAGGAAGCACAGATCTCCCACAGGATCACGTCCTTGAAAAAAGATGTAAGGATATGGATGCTTGTTCGAATGCATTGCAGTCGTTGCTGCTGTCCAGTGTGTTCATGGGGACTGTATCTTCTTTTTCTCTAGTTGATCAAAGCTCTTGTGCCCAGTGACGCTCATGACTCCAGTAATGTTCTTCTGGAGGTAGTATCAGGGCGGACAACAGGAGGTAAGCCATCATTGTGACGGTGATGTTTTCTACATAGAAACTGAAGACTTTTTTTTTTTTAAATGTCATGTATAAAGTTCTCCAAGAGTCTCCAAGAGTCTTCAACTTTAGTCAACTAAGCCACATTGACTAGTGGATTCAGTTTCACCCACTAGCAGCAGAATAGTAGTGATGACTAGAAGTGACTTTACTGCTGTTTAATAAATGTCTGCATCAACCACAAAATATGTTCTCTAACGCTCCACATCCCAATGTGTGGTCCCAGGTGACATCTGTCAGCAGTTCTCCAGAGAAATGTTTGACATGTACCAAGGTTTCGCCAGCTACAAGAACTGGGACTTTGAGGTTTTCAACTACACTCCTGCTGAGTATGGTAAGGAATATTCCTCTCTGCCCCGCTTGTCTTTCTTTCAGTAAACCTTATTTGTTGTTGTTATTACTATGGATACTTTGTGTTTGAGACCAAGGCTGTCAAGACACAGATCCTGAAAATCAGCTTACAGTATTTGCCTTTTGACCGCATCAAGAGAGTCTTTGCGCTCATGTTTCTAGCTTTGGGAGAGACATGTTGATCTTCACAAATACACTGAGGTGTCCTGGATCATTGGGTTGTAAGGTTAATATATAAACGTTGTTTTGTCTGTTTGACTTGAATTGATTAAAGGTGGTTTACACCACGCTGCAGTGAGAGTAGCAGGGGAGAATGTGTACAGACATCTGAAGCATGAGGGAGGCACACACAGGGTGCAGCGGATCCCTGAGGTCGGCCTCTCCTCCAGGATGCAGCGCATCCACACTGGAACCATGACTGTCATCGTGCTGCCTCAGACCATTGAGGTACACAGTCAGGCTGGGCCTTGGTCTGTCTGCATTTATACACACGTCTCCTTATATCACTGCTTTTCTAGTGGCTGTCAGTCTGTCACCTTGCCCATTTCTGTGTGTCTTTCTGACCATCTTGATTAAAGTTATGCCTGTTTTATCTTGTCCTTTTGTGGATTGTGTTTATAGCTTGACGTCAGCATTGATCCAAAGGACCTGCGCATCGACACATTCAGATCACGGGGTCCCGGGGGACAAAGTGTCAACACAACAGACAGCGCTGTGCGCTTAGTTCATCTCCCCACAGGTAAAACATCATGCAATGTCATGCTTTAGCGCCACATCAGCATCAGGCCTAGTTGCCATCCGTTTCCATGGTTACCCCTCCCCCCCTTCCTCCAGGTACTACAGTGGAGTGTCAGCAGTCTCGCTCTCAGCTCCAGAACCGAGACATGGCCATGCGCATGTTGAAGGCCCGCCTCTACCAGAGCATGATGGGTAAAGAGACTGAGCAGAGGCACACAGCGCGGAGGCAGCAGGTGACTGGACTCTCTCTCGCCTGGCAATCACATCCAACGACACCTTGCACAACTCACCTGAAACTACAGCTTAACGCTAAATCTCCACCTGGGAAATCTTAGTAATGCATCATTTACAGATTCTCTTCTGTTTCTGACACATCTCCATCTGTAGCTGATTCTTGTATGTCCCCAACCTCAGGTGGGGACCCGTTCTCAGTCGGAGAGGATTCGCACCTACAACTTCAGCCAGGATCGCGTCACAGACCACAGGACCGGCTATGTCACACGAGACATCAAGGTGAGACCATGGGAGGAGAGTCAGTCAGTGTGTCTTCAAACTGGCAGGATAAATCATGAGAGAAACCTGGAGTGCATTTTATGTTGCATAGCCATAACTAAGTTTTGGCCATAACATTGACTCCAACTCCTAAGTACGTCCAAAGGGTCAAGAAAAAGGCTAAAGTGACAGGAATGCTTTCTTTGGGTATAACTGCAAGAGGGAGAATGGCTCAGCGTTAGTGGAGGTGCCTTCTGGTCTGTTTTGAAAATCCTTTGTAAAATGCATGTCACATCTGTTCTGTGTTTAGGAGTTCATGAAAGGAGGGGATGCTCTTGATAGTCTGATCTCTAATGTTCTTGAACACGGAGAGAGAGAGGCTCTTCTGGAGCTGGTGGAGAGCAGCAGCAGCCTGAAGCGGCCCGAGTCTGGACAGTGTTGATTGACGCCAACTGCTCACTGAACAGTTTGGAGCTGGAGCAGGCTTCAGTGACTGTCTGATATTGAACCCAGTTTGCTTGTGTGACCCAGCATATGAGCTACAAGACCACCATGACTCTCAGCAAGTTAAGCCTGGGACTACTACTAGAAACAAAGGTTTATCAAGACTGCGCCTCTATCGATGTCCAGCCTCAGTGGCTTTAGGTCCATGAATCTGATCCCATGCAGCACCAGCAGGAGGTCAAATGCTGGTTTGGTTCTGACAGTTGACTTGGACAGATGAGATAAAGACTAAATAGAATTTATTGCGAGCAAGTATTCTTGATGATCCCTTGCCAATCTGGGTGTGGTGAAAGCATTTATCAGCTCAACACACACACTCAACCTGTGTGTGATACCAGCTGACCAGGAACCTCCAGAGTCATTCGGCCGCTTATAAACTGTTTTTCCCCACCCTGGTTGGACGCCATTTTATCTTTAACTATTCTGTCGTAATGAAATAAGTTATGATCCTTTACTCAAAGATGTAATGAATGTAGAGACTTTTTTTTTCAGAGGTCTCTTAGTCAATAAAATGAAATTGCAGGAATGACTGAATGTCACAAGTTCTCATTTGAGACTACCGCGTACCAAGCATCTAATTCAGACGCTCTTGTGATGAATGACAGTTGTCATCAGACAGCATGTTTTTTTGTTTTTTTAATCACTTTTCAAGCAAGTCTTTCGCTTCACATGACAAATATTCATTTTCATATGGATGCCTTACTAGTTTTACTTAAATTACACAGGTAAAAAAATACAAAAGGCTCTTTGACAATTGCTCTGTATATGTATGTCTGCTCTGCACAGACGACAGAAGAAATCTCTTTACATTCATAAAATGATCAAATGGGGATGTTGACAATGTTGTATGGAGGAGATAATGCCTCTACAAATCTGTCACACACATTTATTTTGATAGATTTCAGTACAGAGGGAAGACAACCAATGGTATCTAATGTTGAAAATGTTTTTGATTATGGATCCGGTTTCCTTTTGACTTCTCAAAAGGCCAATTATGGCCTTAAAGACCAAACATGATGACAGTGTGACGTGCATCCTGAGTAAAAAAAAAAAAAAAAAAAAAAAAAAAAAAAAAAAGAAGAATCCTCATGCAGCACATCCATGAAAACCCCAAGTGGAGCATCTAAATGACATGAAGCTCCCTGACAGCCACATTTCACCTGGGCAGATATTTTATTCCACACAAAGTCTCTGAGACTGCAGAATTCTCATCTCTCTCTCTGTGAATGGAAGCGTGTGTGTTTGGGTTAGTCGTCCTTGCCCCTCTGTCGGAGACTCCTGGATTTGCCGTTCTGTGTCTTGCTTTTCCTGAATGAAGCGGGTCCCCCTTCCTCTCCAAGGGAGGTGATGGTACGTTCCTTGAACTTAGGCTTGGGCTCTGGGGGCAGGTCATCTGGGGCGCTGGCTGCACCTCCCTCCACCTGGGGCAACTGCAGGTCCACCTTGGCACTGGAAAGGAAAAAGGGGGGGAAAAAAGTTACATTTGAGTCAAAAGAATAAATCATCCCATGTCAGTTGAAACTCCAATGATATTTGTATGAATTATGTCCTCCTGTCTTGATCCCATCCCTGAGAATTTGTTTTTGCTGCTGGATCTCCTAGACGCAGTACATCGATATCTACTACTCCCCACATCAGACACCTGGAAGTCTAATCTGCACCCATCCCGGATTCCACAGACTGCATATCAACCAAAGGACCAATCCACCAACCGTTCAGTTAGTATTTAAGGCTGTTCTTTATTGAGCAGTATGTAATCAATAAAGGGAAGAAAAATGTATGTAATGAATCTGAACACCCCGACTCCCCCAATCCTCTTTTCATATTTAGAGAGAACTGTACATCATCACCACAAATGCGCCATGGGACTGTACAGTCTTGTACTTTTTAAAATACTTTGTGATGATTTTCACATTTACGAAATGGATATATACAGTAGTGTTTTGGAATGAAACTTCACGTATTGATGGGCCACTTACTACGGGTCCTCCTCCTCCTGGATCTGCTCCCACGTCCCATATGGGTTGAATGCCTTCGGCCTCTTGGCTTTTGTCTTTTCTTCCTCTTTCTTCTCCTTGGGTACAGCTGTTGTGCTTTGGGCCTCTTCCTCTCCTTTCTTCTCATCTCTGTCCTCTTTCTGATCATCACCTTCGCTACCTTTATCCTCTCCCTCCTTTTCCGAGGGCTCCGTCTCTGCTTTCCTTTTCTGAGAACAGCACACATGGAAGTTGGTTAGTAGAGTATATGATCCCATTGATCATTGATAATAGCATTGATGACTTTTCTCACCCTGAAGCTGATCTTGGGGACTTTCGGCTCTTGGCTCGCTTGTTCATTGCCTCCAGCCTCGTTGGATGCCTGAGCCCCGTTGGAGCTCTCCTCTCCCCCTGAAAGTGGCTCCGGTGGAGGGGTAGATGGTTCTTCCTGACCTGTTCCCTCTCTGCTGGACCCAGACCCAGATGCAGACGCCTCCTTGGAGGGGAGGTCTGCTGGCCTCTCCCAACTCGACTCTGTGAGAGGCAAGCAAGATGGAGCATGTGAACACTAGAGAGCAACTCCATAAAGAAGATGAACTGGAACCCAGAAAGAGAGCAAAGCACATGGCAAATCAATTCAATAGTGATTTAAACACTTTTTGCAAATACTTCTGCACATATGTTCTATTTTTAAACTCAACTCACCTCCAGTCTCTGAGTTGTAATAGTAGGTATAACCATCAGGACTGACAGCTTCCATCCAAGCACTGCCTGGGGGGCTCTACAGAGCGATGAGAGAGATGCCACATCTTTAACCTCAACACACTGAGGCTTAATGGATAAATGTATGTGATAAGGAACCAATTACACCTAATGCACATTTAAACAGGTGAATTATGAAATGAACAAACAACCCAAGAGTTCAGAGAAAGTACCTCATTCTGTCCAAGCTGTGCAGAGTCTGAGCTTTCTCCCTGGAAACCCTCTGGCTTTTCCCACTTAGATTCTGTAACATTAGTACATCTATACAAAATAGTGCCATAACCACGCAGGATAATCATTTCACATCCTTATCAGAGGATGAAGACAAAACCTTCATAATTCTGACCTAAACAAGGAAAGTATGGAGGGGGGGGTATATTGATTTACAGGTTTTCAATCAAACAATGTAATATCAATGAGGTGTTATCCTCACCTCCAGATAGTGAGTTGTAGTAGTATGTATGCCCATTGTCCGTCTTTCCTTCCACCCAAGCCTTTGATTCTGCCGGTTTTCTAGACTCCTTGCTCACTTGTTTTTTAGTCTTTTTTTGCCTTTGGGGCTGAGGTTGGGGCTGAGGTTGGGGCTGAGGTTGTGCCTTGGCTGTTGTTTGGGCTTCGGAACCTAATGCAAACACAAACGACTTCATGAAAGTTCAATCAAAGAGCAAAGGTTTCCTCCTGAGTGGTCGATATTGATTTAATTGAAGATGCTCACAAGGTCAACTCATGGAAACACATTTGCCAAGAACAATGTCAGCCACACATATACCTGACTCCATTCCCATCCTCTTCATATCTTCCTGATATGCCTTCATCGCAGCCTCCTCCATCGCCGCAAACTCTTTGGACATGCGTTCCTCCTGTTTTACCTTGTCAATGCTCTTCTTTTTAATCTGCCGCAAGAAACGTGTGAGAAGATGACTGACAGGTGTTAATAACCAATAAGAAGACAACTGTGGGGTGAGGGTGTTACGTCTGGACCTTATCTCTCCTGCCAGTCATCAGAACTGTGCCAAGTCAGTCAATTTGTTCTCAGCTGTTAGTGTATGACATGCCTGCTCTGTGCAACAGAGACCCCCATTGATAATTTACTTTATTTATTATTTAACACTATCAGGAACTGTACAAACTTATGTTTCTGTACAATCCTATATGTTATCATATAGTCCTATCATTGCGCGTGTGAGCCAACTAACCAAGGACACTGCAGGGTTAATACAGAATTTGTGAATGCATTCAATTGTAATGATGTGAGTTTGAATTTGAGAGTCAATCAGGGAAGAGAATTAAATTTCAATCGCAGGAGTCTTAATTAAATGAAATGCAGACGAATTCAATCCGTGCGATGTCAGCTGTCCTTTCGCGGGTTGAGTGTAAATCTTGACAAAGGCAAAATGCACACACAACCGCCCCTAACATTGCCAAAAGAAAGCTGTATTACAGTTAATAAAAGATTAAATTCATAATCGTTGAAATGAATTATATTCCCTGCAATACATTTCACATTCTGATTCCTGGATCACATCATGAATTAAATTGGAATTTGACAGCCATTCACTCCTGATTTGTGGACTGATTCAACCCTTGTTCACGAGGAGGAAAACATGGATACCTCTGCAATTTTGGCAGCAACATTTTCTTTGTGATTCTTCCCTCTTTCATGGAACTCAATACTCTGCAGACCAAAACAGATAACGTTACATGAGACACTGACGTTACATTGAGAAGTCAGATTATCATTGTAACCTCGGCAATTGAGCTACTTACAGGCTTATTGTCTGCAATCCAACACTTGCAGTACTGACAGAATTTCTTCGGCTGTGACTTCCAATAGTCAGCCCTGAAAATACACGCAATTATTAGCAAACACGATTAAGCTAACTAGCCATTATAGCTAACGGTAAGTTTGTGTGGAGAGGTTGTCTTAATTTTTTTGTATTGAACGGATTCCTGTGATAGTTGTTATAACGAATGATAAAAAAAATACTCAACGTAGACATGAAGGCTTTGTGTGAAACTTTTTACTCACATTTTAAGTCTCGACTGTGAGATATTGTGAAGAAACTAAAACGAACTTGAATAAACACAACCGCTGGGCACATTTGACGAACAACAACACTGTCCGTTTATGATGACGTAATCGCCAGTCGTCGAAGAAACTCTGTCCCTCTGTCTCCAAAATTACCGCTTACCTCAAATTCTCTGAATAGACACCAAGTCACCGCACACATATCATAGGCATACAAAGAACATTTATTGTGTTGTTTTTTATTATACGAATCTAAGAATACAAATAATATATAACGACTGTCTGTCAAATCAATAATTAACCTTCAGTCATTGTGATATCTAACGTGTCCCATATGGTCTAGCGGTTAGGATTCCTGGTTTTCACCCAGGCGGCCCGGGTTCGACTCCCGGTATGGGAACTACGCTTTTATCCAGAATTCACCGTAACGTTCATCATTTTTGGATCGTGTGTCCATTGTCATTCAAGACCTTACACATCTTCTTCTCTAGTAAAGACACACTCCCTGCTGCGTAGCTGTAGCTTGTAGCAGTCAATTGATAAGCTGACGAAAGCTGGGAAAGAACAAGCTTGACTAGACCAGTGTCACAGAGAATAGAATAGAAAATAAGTGTAAAAGTTGAGTGTCTTTAACTTTATGCCAAGTGTGTTTGTGTGTGTGTGTGTGTGTGTGTGTGTTGGATGTGCATGCATGTTTGATATGGAAGCGTATAATTAACTTAATCCAAATGTTAATCCAAATTGGAAAATGGAGATGAAATCCCACAATAGTATTTTCATTTTCATGTACTGGTATGCACATTCCCTGACAATATTAAAATGTGAATGAAAAAGCCATTTGACAGCGTTTTCAATGACATGTCCCGCTTTGTGGTGAACAAAATCCAAATGTTAATTCCAATGTGAAAAGTGAGAAGCAGCTCCCCCTTTTGCAAGCCGTTTTCCCTAATTGAATGAAAATGAAAAATGCAATGTGATTGCATTAACATTTTCATGGTCTACCGACCTGTCAGTCATTCTCTGAATGAATACTGACTCATTGGCTCAAATGATGGATGCAAAAGTGGAAAATTAAAATGCTATTGATTGCATTTTCATTTTCCAATTGCATTGACATTTGGATTAAGTTAACTATATGCTTCCATAGTTTGATGGCGAGAGAGTCTGTCTCTATATCTGTGCTGTTTGAAAGAAACATTCCACTTCTACTAACTACTTCTGAATAAAAGCTCAAATAAAACACATAACAGTGAATTTGTTTTTGAGCAACTGGGTTTATTTGTGCTCATTCAGTCATTTTCTTTATGCAGCTTAGTGAAAGACAGAGAAAGACCCTGGACAGGTCGCCAATCCATCACAAGGCCAACACAGATTGACTGTCAATCACTTTCAAGGCAATTTAGAGTGTCCAATCCACCTGACCTGCATGTCTTTGGACTGTGGGAGGAAACCGGAGGACCCGGAGGAAACCCACGCCAACACGGGGAGAACATGCAAACTCCACACAGAGAGGACCTGTGTCCTTCTTGCTGTGAGGCCACAGTGCTAACCACTGAGCCACCGTGTCGCCCACAGGGAGACCTATGAAGGTTTTCACTAGCCAAACACCTGAGAACTTGACGATGGATTTTACACTCAGAAAATATTCACCCACCCATGTTCTTAATCTGAAGCCAGAGAAGATTTGCAAATGTACAGGTATGTCTGTGAATGAATGCAACAGCACACTTTTAACTTTATTCTTGAATATAATGTGCCTCTAGAAGTCGCGGATCTACAAATCACTTTGGCATCACATTCTCTGTAACAATTGCAGCCGGGGGGGAGAACGTGCAGATTGAACATTTGTGATGCACAAGACGCCATCTGAGAGGTTGCAGTGGCAGATTCAATTTGTTCTGCCACTAGAAGATGATATTCAAGAATAAAGATAAATCTGATCAAATATGTTTCAAGTGCAGCTGCT
>OOFE01011823.1:0-10742 GCA_900323365.1 Monocentris japonica | reverse complement strand
ATACACAGGTCTCATCCCCTCTGCATGGCTGGTCCTCACTGACAAGTGGAAATCACAGAGATCCTACTGGCAAAAGATGGAGTATGAAGAAGACTTCAGAAATGTGTACCCTACAGCTATCAGTGTCCTGAACTTAAGGATGAAGACACCTAGCACATCTTCTTCGCTATATACTTTAAAAACTAGCAACAACACAAAACATTTGAAGGGGGGTTAGAAAAAAAAACGGCCTACTGCATGGTGATTTTTTTGGACTTTCTAAGATAAATAAGCAAGAGAAAAGAGGGAAGAGATGGAGCTTTACTTTGCCAAAAGGGACCTTGGGTTTTGCCCTGTGGGCATGACAGCTTTCATTTTCCTCTTTCCTCCGTTCCTATTCCCAGCCGGTTTCCGGAGTTATGATTGAGTTTCACATATTGGAGTTATATCTGGCAACCAGACTTGTTTATCTGCTGGGGCTGATAACTGTAGTGGCCTGAGTACGAAGCAGAAAGAGAGAGGAGGGAGGAAGAGAGTGGGAGGGAGATATAGAAAGGCAGTGAGAAAGACAGACACTCATAAATTCTCATCTCCTCCAGTCTTTTCTCATTGATTTAGCATGTCTTCATTAACAATCTGACCCAGGTACAGCTTTCTTTATCTCAGACTGCAGCTTGGACCTCTGCTATGGACTCCACAGGAGCAGCTGCCTGGCCAGGGTCAGGCAAAGCAGCCTAACTATGACTGAACAAGGCCAAGGACATAATTTGCGGTGGCATAGCTCACCTCCGATAGAAACATGTCTGTGTAGTTGTTGTTTTCAATTACGTCCATCCCCAAAGATGCATCTCTGATGTCCCTTATATCTGCTTTTGAAAGGTTGGACTACAAGTCAATTTATTGGTTGTCGGAAACATCCATCCATTTACACAGATTTGCACCAATACAAACACACGTGAATCTTGTTCAGTAGCAATCCCAGGACATCGGGATGCGAATAGAAGAGAGGCCAGGTTTTTGGCACAGAGGCATTAGCTGGAGAATAGAAGGGAGTGAAGGGTGAGAAGGGGCAACAGAATTCAGCTCAGTAATCATCTCACTAAAACTAGTATGGCACAACATCTCCAAGACACACATTGTCAAGGACTGGCTGTTGAGTCCAGTTGGAGAGAAAGTGAGAAAGAGAGAGATTTAGGGAGGGCTGAGACAGGGGGAGAAAGAAAAAGGAGGACTGAGGGAAAGAGAAAGAGAGAGAGCAAGCAGTGCTTGCTGGACCCTGACTGCGTGCGAGGCCTCAATTATTCATGCGGCAGTGCACATGTCAGGAGCTCACAGACAAGCACAACAGCAAGGCCGAGTGCAAATCAAACAGCGCATCCGTGGGCAATGCCCACAATGCACCTGGAGGAACACACCTCGGCCCATTTCTCTGTTGTTTTCGGATAAACAGAGAACAAGGCTACCTGAGCACTGTCTGATTCTCCTCAAGAGCCAAGAGCCGCTGGAATTGTCTGTTGTTGTTGTGGTTTTTTTTTTCACTTTATTTATTTGCTTCTTTTTTGGCAGAGACATTGGTGCCACTGGGTTCCATCTTTTCATGGCTCATTAGCCCACTGTTTCAAACACTTCATTTCTCTGACTAGCTATCATCCCCTTAGTGTTGTTTGAGTCCTCTGCCTCTGTTTGCTGGTCCCCAACATGTCTACATTAACTACAGCTAAGGTTTGTCTCTTCGAGTGGTGGGGGTTAACGGATGGCTACAGAGTTCCATTCTCATCTTGTCTCAGTTTATTGACCACTGCCTTCCTCTCTACTCCCAAGCCTGTTCCCGATAGTCATCCAGACTTTTTAGAGTATTATTATCTTATTGTTCAGCTCTAAACAACATTGAACAAAAATTGCACAAATTCCAGGAAATCTTCCAGGAAACATTTCTAACATTATTAATGGTTTCATTAATATACAGCAGCAGCTTCAATGAGTTGCTTAGGACTTTCATATTATCATACAAAAGTGGTGCCAAAATAAGAAAATAAATGCAACATATTGACAACTCTGTAAATGCTTCATACAAAAGATACTTGAGAGTGAAAAGTCACATAAATGTATGTTGTAAAGCCAAATATTCTCCTCACATTAAAACACTGTGTCTGTGAGGTGATTTCCTCCCACTCTTAGCCCCAGCAACCTCAAAGGCATGATCCAGCCAAGGGTCAGCCTTTGAGTGCCCTCTTTGATTGGATCCCTGCTGTCCCTGACAGGGAGCACTGAAGGGCCATTCCTGCCCCAGGCATACTGGATTCTGGGACAGCTGCCCGGATCCTTGGGAGGACTGTGAGGCCACACTGCCAGTAGTTTATAACTGCCACCCATATGTGTGAGTGAGTGTGTGTGTGTGTGTGTGTGTGTGTGTGTGTGTGTGTGTGGGTGTGTGTGTGTGCGTGTAGACCTATGTGTGCATGAGCAGCATTTTGCCACAGCGATCTCCTTTGGTATTGGTATATTGGTAACAAATGATATAATACAAATAAATAGTTACACTTAACTCAAATAGTTGGGATAACAAACTAAGGATAATCACTCAAATAAAAAGCTATGATATAAGACATATTTTACTACCTAAACTGCCCAGGTGTGTTTTCTTAATCTTTTTTCACAATATTTCCTCATTTCCCCCTGGACTTTTGCAGTTGTATAAGCAATGCCTTGTACTTCCTTGAGTGTATTTGTACTGTAAGCTTATGAGACAGAGAGAGACAGAACTCCTCTGTGTGTTGACTCGTTCTCAGGACACTACTGACTACACTTCTCTACACTGACAATACATCATTGGCCCAATCCCTCTGCGCTCGTATTCTAAAATGAATTTTCACTGGCCTGACAGACATGAAATGTGCATGGCGCAGGTTTAACAGTCCTTCTGATGTGTTCAAGTGAAGAGTGGAGCAGCTCTGGGAGAAAAAAAAGCACTTTCTTGAGACACCGTTTTACCGGTCAATGAATCCCATTTCTTCCTTAGTAGGAGATTCTGACCTGCAGAAATGTAACATGTTTCCTTTGGACCTGAACTCCTCAACATCAATTTAGAAGTATTTTCAGGGGAGGGCATACAGGCTGTCCGGGCCATTCTGATTTTGCTGTGATTTTCGCTTCAATTCCCCTCCTTGTTTGCTTGGCCATGCAACATTAATATATTTTGTGGCTGAAATGGGCTTTTGTTTTTAAGGTTAGGCTATCAAGCAGCACCAAAAGGACACTTGACAAGAAGACGCTGTGAAAATGCTACGGCTGGAGAACCACAGGGGATTTTTCTCTTTCATTTTACCCAGTTCACCGCTGATAGTAGCCTCATAGGAAATCTCAAACAATACCGTGGTTTCAGAGTGTGAAAGACATTCGCAAAGGGGCAATGCCACCATGTTTCCACTGTTTGTTTAATGCTATAGCAAACATCTGGGATTGGCTGAGGAGTGTTTCTGAAAGCCAAAGGCCTCCCTTGTCACAGTAAAGCTGAGTGCATGTCCTCTGCCTGAGAGTATATGCGTGCACATGTGCATGTTACTGTGTGTGCGTGCAAACAGAGGGATTGGTCAAGTGTACAGTCGAGTGCAAGGACTTATGTCATGACTCACACTTGACAATCCACCACTCTCTTTCCATCTCTGACAAAACTGGTCCCTCTCTCATCTTACTGTGGATTCAAGGATAAGGCATTTCCACCAGTGGAGGGGGAGGTGCAGACAAAAGAGAGAGTAATAATACTATTTTGACACGGCATGATGTGTTCCTTACTCAGAGAGTATCTGTTGCTCTATTTCCTTCCCATAAACCCCAAGCAGCCAAGCTTGGTGTTCTCCGTGGAGGCAAATGAGATTAAGAGATTGTGTGAGTTGAATATTACATCATGTTTCTTTTTTCACATCCATTGTGAGGGCTGCATGCAGGTTTCTTTCATGCAGTGGTATGCTGCTGGGTAGTCAAGACAGGCAGGCAGAATGATAGGAAATGTGGGAAGAAAATGCAGCATTTTTGTGTTAATTTAGGAAGAGTGTCAAGAAAAAAACTCCAGCAGGTTATAAGAGTGAACCTTGATGGTTCAGCTTTTTATACTATACTGCAAATTATGCTGTATCCCAGTTTGTGTTTGACATGAATTGATTCAGGTTCAATAATGACTATTCATTTTCTACTGCATTTGTTCCTTTTTAAGTAAAAAGAAGATTGAACGCTATGATGAAATGCCGAAGATGGAAAGACGGACAGTTTGCATTGTAATGATGAAAATGTGTGAAACAGTAATTAGTACAAGCTCACTGCACCGCCAGGCTGGAGTCAAATACACACCCATTGAGGCGGGACTGGCCGCGTTAAGACAAACACTCATGCTGTCACCCCCACAATCCAACACACACACACACACACACACACACACACACACATACACACATTCCCAAACACGCTCTTTCCCACATCCCTGCAAGCAAGGAAAACAAACACAAACTACCAAACAGGTACTCCCACACTGGTCTGTTGTGTGGACAATGCAAAGCCAGCACAGCGGCGTCCTGCCCTGAGATGGCTCCAGTGACTGCTTTATCAGCATCCCATAATTTATGTTGTGTTAATTAGGTCCCTGTGGCTAGGGCAGGCTGCTAGCAGCGGCTGGTCCCACGAAGACAGAAAGGGATGGAGAAAGTAAAGGAAGGGGAGGTCCACACAGACATCAGTCGCATTAACATGCCCTCAGCAACGGCATCAAACTGAGATATGGCCAAGTCATAATTAATGCTAGTGAATCATTAATGCAACAGTCCTCAACATGTACACGTGTTTACGTGCGTGGGTGGGAGTTGTGTTTTTATATGTTTACCTCTCACCTCCTGTGATTGTGAGTAAGTAAAATATTCACTCTCACGCAGTCTCTTTCACATACTCTCTCACACACGCACACATTCTCTCACTGATGAGGACGAATGTCATCGCCTGGAACCGGAGTAAAGCTCAGCTGCTAGGGCCCCAGCTCAGCCGTCCTACCTGCTCATTAGCTCAGGCCGAGGTCAAGGGTCAGGCAGGGGAGTGCTGCGGCACGCCGGCACACCGGCACCGTGGTGTACAGGGTCCGACACAGGCCGTCCAGAAGGCCTTGCTGCCGTGTTATTAGCACATAGTCTGCTGCCAAAGGCTGGTGCAGGTCGCGCACAATGGTCCGCTGCAGCTCCTACGGGGATCCTACACACACACACACCCACACATATACACCACCCCAAAACACACACACACATACACACACAAAGCTAAGGACACACTTATATACTGATAGTTGAATATAAAAAACTCATATGGAGTATGCATCCTGCAGTATGTCATTAGAAATGTAATCCAATCCAATCACAGAAAGATTATGTTCCAAAATCTCATTTAAAAAATCTGTAGACAACATGGACAGCAGAGCAGGGGTCACCATTGCAGGGTTCTCTAGTTCATTTGATCTTGCACAGACTGTTGCAGCACATTTGATGTATTTCAGAAAACTAAACAATTTCACACTCGGCTAAATGCATAAGCAACAAGGGAATAAATATGCCTTTTTAACACACTCACACCACAGAGGCATGACCTGACAAGGAGCATTTTCTTTCCTTTTACATATACAGAATATCATAAAACCTCTTCCTAAGACATTTAAATTGCTAATCACCACATAGCTGTAATATGATACAGACAATAAATAATTTAGGAAAATGTCCAGTTGGTATAATTCACTAATTCTGGCTCAGATTCCTCTTTATTTCAAATCTGTCCAACCTTGAATCACTTTAATCCAGTGATGGTAAATGAGATAAAATCATAATTATGGCAGCAGTGTCTGTTATTTAAACCAGATCAAGGACAAGAGGGACCTCAGGGAACTGGTAGAAATGAGTGGCTGAGCAGGGCTGTAAATGGGCCAAATCCTCCCTAGACCCCTGGCGCCTTGCTAAGGGTGAACTTTAAACCAGAGGCACGAAAAATGACCGATGTCTTTATAAGCTAACAAAAACTAACCATGTAATTCCCAGACAAAAAGTCTTCTAAATGACCCATATTTGTTAGCAAAAATAGAAGAAACTTTAAAGGAAGTATACAACTTGACCAAAAGGATTAGTGGCCATTTTGGATGATCTGTGACACACGATCATGTCTTTTCCTGTGGTAAATAATCCCATCTGTTGGCTGTGGTATTATCAGTGGCATTACTGATATGTGTGACAGCTCAGGTGATGGAAAGCCTTGTTCCCTAGACCATTCACACTGCCAAGGCCTTTTGTACTTAACATAAACATCCATGCAATTTGTCTGGTAGTACTTCTGGGGCTGAATGCAACTCTACGCAACACTGTTTACCACATGTGCATTGGTATTTGGCACTGTCTAAGCATTGGAGCATTTTACGTCACTTTTGCATCAGTAAGCTATGAATAAAAAAATAAAGTTTGTCTCCTCTCCCACATATTATGTTTGAGCTTGAAGTGTAAGCATGAAGGTGAAGTGTATGCTCTGACCAGGTGCTATATAATATCTACGATTCTGTGGTCTAGGGCAAAGGAGTGCACTGATGGAGGGGAAAATGTTATTTGATAGGCAGTCTAGCATGGGTCCAGATGACTTTGGTTGGGTGTGGATGGCATGAAGTGTGTGTGTGTTTGTGTATGTGTGTGTGTGTGTGTGTGTGTGTGGTGGATGATGGCCAGAATAGCTGCTGTCTGTGTTTGTGCAGCAGTGGGCCAAGAGGAGCGTGCCTGCGTCGTAGCCACAGCCTTCAGTGCCCTACCTAGCCACCTAGACCAGCAGCACAGGCACAGGAAAACCACTGCAGGAATAACAAGTCCAAGATGTTGGAGAAAATCGTACAGAAGAAAAATCAAGTCTCTATCCACAAAAATCAAGAATCAACATGAAAAATGTCAATGTTTGTGCAGAGAAAAAAAAAAAGATATGTTAAAATATACATTTATTCAGAGCCTGTGAAAGATCAAACAGCAACACTGATCTGCTCTTCCCTCAACCCCTTCCTCTGCTCCCTTCCCTCAATCCCCCTTCTCAACAAGTATCGACTTTCTGCATGGGCCATCGCCGTGACGATTCCAGCCTGGCCTGCTGTCACCTCTCCTCAGGGCAGAACCTTGAATATCATGGGATAGGGTTTGTTTGACAGCCTTGGGCAAAGATGTGTTTGGAGCAATACACAGAGCCCTATTCAGATGTGCTCTCTCTCATACTCACACACACACACACACACACATGAACTTGTCAACTGGGCCCTCTCGTCTTACTTTAGGGACACGGTAGGTTCCCAGGGGGGGCCCATGCAGACCATAAAATGAGTCTTTAATCAGGACAAGGACTGACTATGAATCTGAGTCAGATAAATGCTACATTTCCCCAGCGTCCTCATGCATTGACACAACAGGAGATCGGATTACTCACTCCATCAAAAATAATTTGTTTGTTCCCTGATATTGCTTAATTGCAGACCCCTTATGTCAGAAGCCTTCCAGAGTGATAACAAATTTACTAGGAGTATTTAAACGCTAAGATGCAACCCAAATTAGAAGTGGCATCCTTAGAAGTTGCAGCAAACAGTGACTGATTCTGTGGTGCAATGTAAAATGTGAACTGCCTTAATCTTGAGCCTCAGTCACAACAAAGTCCTAGTGTAAAATTGTGTGAAAAAACATCTCAAAGTTTGAAAAATGTTTAGTGATTAAGTGTTATTTACAATGGATTTCTAACCAATTAATTCATGGTAGAGGACTTCACATAACTGTGTGTTCAATTCAATAAGCATTAGAGTATGTTTTTAGAGCGCAGAGTCATGGTTATCCAATATGCAATTCATTCGATGAAATAAGTGAAGAAGTGTTGTGGCTGGAGCGAAACTGGGTTTGGTCAAGCGGTGCAGATACGGATGCAACAGCTCCCGTGGAGGCAGATCTCAAATGGGTCAGAGAGGAGAATCAATACCACCAGGAGCAGATAGAGAGAATGATGGGCATTCCAGGCATCTCACTGAAGTAAATTACATTAGGAACTCAGACACTGATTCATGATGTAAAAAGTAGAAGGGAAAAAAACAGCCAGAGGGAGTTATTTTCAAGATAATTTAGCTCTGAATTTATGGGCCCATGGCTCCAGAAACATCATTTATCCATAAATTCTGTTTAAGTTTCATTAAGGGTCATTAATATTTGGGGTAGTTCTTTGGGAATGAAGAATTTGGGAAATGATCTTGTTGTATTTAAATGGTGGGTAAGAGGGTGTGACGATTGCACTAAATCTAATTGAAACCCAACTGAATCTGTTATTTTACCTCTAATACACAGTTAATCTGGATTAGCTGTCTGGGGTGACAGATTGAAAGTCCGAACACTGGCTCAAGTAATTGATGATGGAACAATATTTCATATTCATTTTGCCATGACGCTGAACACAGATGTGTATTCTTTGCACTGCAAACGAAAAGTTTGCAGAGCTTGAATAGTGCATTTTACAACAATAAATTTCCAAGAAGTGGCTAAGAACTACTCAACCTGAACCAAGTTCTCTGAAATCTGTCAACATGGTTTGTGGAATATGGGCCAAATAAGAAAAAAAATCTAGAGCAGAGTGTATCTGTCCTCTAATTCCTTGACCTAAAGCTCCTCCTCTGGCCAGAGCTCATCAAATGTATGCCTTTTTAAAAGCTGTCTGCCGTAGCTCATCATCTTTGCGTCTCTCTAGTCCATCACTTGTGACAAACCTACCCCCAATCTCTCCTGTGATATGACAGGGTAGAAGTAGGTGACCAGTGGGTGGCCCCCGTGAGAGTCAACCCGGAGGTCAACCAGTCACTGTCCCTACGAGGCAGTCCCGCCGCGGGTCACCTGCTGCCCACTCTCCCCCTCGTTATTTATCTCTCCCTGACAGTCCATTCCTCTTCCTGTCAAGGGCCCTCCTCCTTCATCCACCCATTTTCTCCTCTCCTCCACTGAGTTTGGCACTGGTCCTCCAATCCTTGCGCCAATACCAGCTACCCAGGCCAAGGCCTGCTGAGTCGACCCCTTCGCACCACCCCGGTCCGGGTCATATGTGTCCAGCTTCAGGGGCCTCCCTAACGATGGGGGCCGGGCCATGGGCCTATAAGTGAATGTCCAGAGTGTGTAAGTTGCTTTGGCCGGCTGGCGGGGCTCCTCTCAGCGGCCCACCAGAGGGGTAATTACTTCCCCAGGTTGGACTTGGAACTGGACTCCTTGCCCCCTCAAGTCTCCCTGGACTGGCCAGGACGCAGCACCCCCTTTCATTAGGAGAAAAGCTTATGGAGTTAGAGCCTCACAAGCGGGCAAAGTGAAGGCCCTCCTTTGGCCAGTGATAAATTGGTTTGCCTTGCAGACTGGGGGTGGAGAATGACACTCAGAGGACACGAAGGGGATGAGGAAGTCACAAATACAGTGTAGGAGAGGAGGGATTTTGCAGATAAAAATATCTTAAGCTGAAGGTACAGTAGAGACAGGACACAAGAGCTCCATTCATAGCTGTGCAGTTTGGCCTCTATTCTGGTTGTATCCGCAAGGGACCACACATCAAGGACAGAGCCCAAAGTGCGAGTGGTGGGCATTAACATCAATGTAGAGCACGGTAATGACAGGAAAATAATTGCTATCATCTTCACTAGGTCATTTAGACAAACTTATCCGAAAGCCAGTTTTAGATTTCTGTACCTCCCAGTGCTCATAGCCAGTTTAAAGTGACATGGTAAGGAGAAAAAGGAGTGAAGCAAACATGTAATTAGCAAGCGGTTTCATGTAAGGGCTCTTTGATTTATAATTCAGCATAGCAATCATCCCTGCTACCCAAGGCTAGTGCTCCTCTGAATTCACCTTACGACTGGGAGGGGGGGGGGTTACCTGACTAATTTGTGCTTGGTTCAAGGTGGTTTAAAGATTGAAGAAGACGTGAGGTCCATACCTGGATCATAAGAGGGAGGAAGGGTCAGCAGGGGAACTGAGATATGGGGTCTTTCTCTCTCTCTTCCTCTCGTATGAACTGATTAGACTAGAGAAGCTTGATATGATGAAAGCTGCCCCTCTCTAATGTGACTCTACCCTTCAAGACCAGTGATGTAATTGCACGGTGGCATTCGATTTACCAGGCTATAATGACATGCACCTAAATAAAATGCTAAAAAGTGTTCAGGCCAAACTTGTTTATGAAGTTACACTGATCAGCCACAACAGCCCTTTTTTAACAGAGGTTACAAAGTGCTTTACATCAGCAAAGATAGAGAAAAAGGAAAACACAGACACAGAGCACATACAAAGAAAATACATTCAAAAGTACATACAAACACAACCATTATACAAACACAGAATGCTTTCAGCGATCAGCCACCGCCCAGAGCACACCATGAAATTAAAGAAAGGCCATCCTAAAAAAGTGGGTTTTTAACTGTTTTTTAAAGCAATCAACAGACTCAGCTGATCTGATGGGAAGGGGGAGATTGTTCCAGAGTCTGGGTGCCAGAACAGCAAAAGCACAGTCGCCTTTGGTTTTTAGTTTGGCACGCGGTATAGACAACAGGTTTTGGTTGGATGACCTAAGTGACCGCTCGGTGGTGTAAGGGCTTAGTAGCTCGGAAATGTAGGCAGGAGCTAAGCCATGTAGTGCTTCAAAAGTGATTAAAAGAATCTTAAAATCGATCCTGAACTTTACTGGCAGCCAATGTAGTGAGGCTAAAATAGGAGTGA
>OOFE01011817.1:26272-36498 GCA_900323365.1 Monocentris japonica | reverse complement strand
GGGGGGGGGGGGACTATGACATCACTTCCAAATGTTTCCAGTGCCTATCATGTTCTCAATGAGAGGTCAGATGGTGGAATCGGTTCTGCTACTAGCAATGGTCCATATTTTCAGAACATAAGCCGTGCTCTGAAGTATGTGCCATGCCTGGCAGCCATGAAGACATTTTCAAGATGATGTTATAGATTAGCAATCAATAGCAGACATCATTTTTCAACTTATACTTGAAAGGATAAGCCAGATGGTGAAATTTTGCAGACAACCATGATTTTCTTATTAGCCTGTTGATGGCATAGTCCCTTTGTTTGCATGGGGTGACCACAAGCACATGCTACTCCTTAGGGGAGTCATTCTACATGAAGCATGCATTTGATCATTTTTCATATTGGACAAAAAAGAGATTTGAGATAGCCACATAGTCATCTTAGATTGTAAAGTAATCCGTGCCATCTTTAATAATGCATGGGTAGAATTTCACAGCAAACAGAAATCGGCCAATTCAGAGGCTTATTTTTTTGAAAAAGCTGATATAGTGTCTGGTGCACTATCTCTCCCTCGGTAGGTGTTGTGTTTAAGCTAGAAAAATTCTAATGAGATTTCTTTTTTCACCATTTACAGTCTTTGTCCATCTGTCTTGGGTGTCAGACCTCCATTAATAGGAATTAAATGAGCCTTCGCTTCCCTTTTCTCTCGTCTGCAGACTGACAGCACATCTAAACATCTGAGGGTCCTGCTGACTGTGTTCTTCTGAGTCCCGTCCCCAGACTGCTGCTCCAGCTCCACCCGCCTGCTGCTGAGAGCCGTCCGGCTGGGATAATTGGCCCCCTGTCCACCCTCCCTGCCGTCCCTGGTGCCTGAAAGCCCCGCTTTGCACGTGCTGGGGATACAAACATGGCCGCTCTCCATCCTCTACCTCTCTGTTTAGCCCCTCATCCTCATGGAGTCACTCTGCACATTCATTTTCATTACATGGACTGTTAGGACTAATGATGACATCTGTCACTGGGAGCTGGGGGTGGGTTGGGGAATCTGGGGGACAAAATGAAAAGAGGAATGGAAATTCAACCACATGAAATAACAAAGAATAGCTTGAGATCCTTCTTCAAAATGGCCCCTTTTTCCCAATGCAACAAAAAAAAAAAATAGAATTCCCTGCTGATCCCTGCTGATCCCTTTCCCAGTGACTTTAACTGGGATGTCTGCATGAATCCAAATGCTAAGACCTATTCATATTGTTGACACTGTGTTACACAGAGGTGCACAGTTTTAAAGGATCTGGATGACACCAGTCTTCGGCCGGTGCTGTAACCTTATTATCAGCACAGACATTTCATTGTTTCACGGTAGAATCCAAACTATTGCTTATTCCACACAAGAATGTCACATTTTATTCCTTTCATCTCTATGATTGCATTCATTTTGTTATTGAAAGTCCAAGTCATACAAAGCAAAGTCAATGAAATCTGTGAACCCTGATACCATGTTGATCGTGGTGATAAATCCTCTATCTATATGGAAATACAGAGATATTAAAGGCTATATGTGTTGGATTGGTGCCGTAGGCTACTGTGAATTATGTGAAATGAAAAAATGTGTAGATCATTTCAATCTACCAGCATGAAAAAAAAAATCAAACTCACTGACCTTGTGAAGTCTAAATCCCTGAATTGCAAACATCAAAATGGCTTCAAAGACATATGTGGAAAAAGGTAAAGTAAAAAGGTTTCAGATAGAGCAGTCTCTATTTTAATTGTATTACAGATGAATCGACTCAGTTGTATTCTACTGTGTGAACACATATGCCATATCACACCATCACTCTCTCTTGATATGACGCTGTGAAAAAATTCAATGTGGCTGTATAAGGGATACAAACTATGAACCTGTTCGTAATCTGTTTCTTGCCAGGCATTTCACTTCCACGCATTTGCAGAGAGCTGGGACAGGAACCACATGTAACAAGGCACAAAAATATCACATGACGTTCGTTGGTGATTTTCCACAACTTTTCCCACTCTTTTCCCACTCTCTTTCAGGATCAGAGCCACGCAAAAATCCAAACTCAAAATAACTTCAATCTTAACCTCGAAACAAACCAAACCATAAGGTTGTCTCCTCCTCCTGTTCATGAGGGTGTGATGCAGAGGTTCCTGTATTAGTCTACCTCAAGTGTGATTTGCTAGCAGCATGTCAGATCTGTGGATCCTGGCAGCCCCGACGACAGCAGGTTACCAGAGAAAGAGTCCCCTCGTCATTTGATTCAGCATGGCATGACAAATGATGTTTGACCAGTCCAGCCCTAATGGCGTTCTCCCTTCCCAGACTGCAGCAGAGCGTTATTCCATCTGTTCTCTGACACAAGCAAACATTTGGCTACAACTTTGCTTCATCATCTGCAACAGATCCCGTTAACACAGACCAGAGAGTAAAGCTTGGACTCATAACAAATGTATTGATTCTTGTAGATTCTTTAACAACTGAGCGACATTAGTAGTTGTAGTGTCAGGCTTTCCCTTCAACACCATCTGAACCCCGAGTGTGGTTTTGTTTGTTGAGCTTCCATCTGTTTAGTTGCCTAGCCACAAAGCAAGGTTTCTACTGAACTGTGAGGCTTTGTTACCCCGTCTCCTTAGACAGGGAGACTCCACACTGTCACTGTCAGTGGCTCTGAAGAGGTAATGCTCACCTTTGCTATTTTACCCAGAGACCATGTGGGAGGCATGAAAGCTGATTAGTTGAAAAATCGATGGCGCCAGTTAATTTCTTTGTCTTGTCCTTTGCAAAGATTAACATCACAAATTCCCTCAAGCAACATACTTTTTAGATTCTTCACCAAAATTAGTATAATACAAAGCTTGTGATTGCCCTTGCAGATGAAAGGTGTTGGCTCGCTGCCCTCATCATCTGGATAAGTGACACTCAGGTTTTCCTGCCGTTTGTCATCGACTGCGGCTCCTCAGGCTCCCCAGTGTTCCTGTTGCTGAGATCTCAGAGGAGATATATCAGACAACACTAAACCCGGGCAATCCTTCACATTGAACCAAAGCCTCGGGGAGAAGACGGCAGGAGGGTAAAGGCTGGTTCCTTCACCTCAGGAAAGGGTGCAGCCTCATGTTCTAACTCCTGCGGTGCACAACTGGGGGTTTGAACGGATTGAATCAACACCATGCATCAAAGAAGCGCCAAGTCTGCATCAACGAAGCTGCAGAACCCACAGAATACTTGAACCAAGTTTCTATTACTCAGTCTTTCTGTAAGCAACTTGAGACAATCTTTATTCTGACCAAATATCCAATTTTTAAATGATTGTTTTCTTAAACATAAGCCCATTAAATACATAATGATTTCCAGTTTTGCTTGTTAACTTCTATTGCTAATATTTTTAATTAAAACTTTTTGTCATGAGATAGTTGACATTAAGAATATAAAAGTAAAAACACTCAAAGTATCTTGCTGCCACCTAGTGGAGATGAGATGCATGTATTGTGGCACCACCTATACAGTGGGGACTTTGCAGAGCTGTAAATGAGGTTACTTGCAAAATACAGAAAATACAATTCTGTAAAACAATCATATTAAAAAGAGGGCAATAGAGATAGACCAGTTAATGCAATAATTATTTATTTTTACTTAAAAATGTGTACAGATACTACCTATTCCAACAAATGAGAAGGAACATCCATGTAAAAACGGCTCAGTTTTAAAAACAAAATTCAACTGTGTAGCCAGCTTGTGACAATTTAAAAAAAAAAAAAAAAAAAAATTATGACAACCATTGTGGACACTTATCTGAATACAACACATAAGCCACACATAAAATATGGGCAAAAAAGAATTGATAGCATGGATAGACACCTTCTATACAACATCCACCGTTGAGGACATATCAAATAATGCTCCAGCTGACTCCTTTCAGCTCCATTGTAGCTGTGTACTGTGGCTTGTTGGGCCACAGCACATTTCACTTTATTTCAGCACAGAAAGTCATTGCTCGAGAGTGTAGTGTGGCCCAGGGCAGAGAAGCAGTAAACAGTCCGTCAGGGATTTCTCATGCCAAGGCAAACAAGCAATCCATATTAACACCTCACATGTCCAAATGAGGACTGTGGGATTTGTTTAGATGGTGGGGTCACTCCAACTCCTTGAACCGTGCAAACATGGCCTTACGAACTGCTTGTTTGTAAGTCGCATGGTCCCAAACAACAGGCTCTTTCTTTTTCCTCTGTGAAAAGGGAGAGAAGAACAGTGAAGGGTTTAATAAACTAACAACAAACACCAAATTAAATATAACAGCAAAGTAAATCTTCACACTTACCACCACAGGTTCAGCCCCTAAACCAGGCCTCTCACTGACTTTATGTGTTTCCCTAAACATGGAGAACAAGCAAAATCCATACTTAAATATTGTTTCCTTCCCTGACAATTTCAATAACACGACCAATAAAGGCACACCTACCTGGAGGTTCCAGCCCAGGTATTAACGTGATGCTGCTGTTGGTGATGGTGTTTTCTTCTCTTCTGTTCTGGGGACCTGGGCGACTCTTTAGCACTCAGCTATGGGGGGGGGGGAGGTTTCACTGTTAGCAGTTCATTGATAGCATGACATTCATCAGCATCAGATCTTTTACCGTGAACTTTCACTTACTTCTTTTTCCTGGTTCTCCAAAGCCTCCAGCTCTTTCTTGGACCTCTTGATCTTGAGGTGGATCTCCATATTTTGCTGTTAGAGCAATGGGACAAGAAAACATGTTAGAGGCAACGTCTGCAGGGTCATTGTCAAACAAAGTTCATGTGTGTGCTTAGGGGTTAAATGGTCATACTTTGTGGAGGTCTGAAAGCTGCTGGTGGCGGATCAGAGCGTCCTTGTTGGGGAACTGCCTCCTACATAGCAGACAGGCCATCTTCTTCCAGTCTGTAAGCTTGTCCTCCTTGTCATCTGATTGGCTCTTCGAGCTCTTCGGTGCTTCCTGCTTCTCCTCTTCCACCTCGTCGTCACTTCCAGCAGCATAGTCTGATGCTAGCAGACCCAGGGAGCCCATTGGCCGCTGGGGAGGCAAAGCATCCAAGTGGTAATCAGAATTTCTCAATCAGAGAAGAAATCGTTTTCTTCTTTTTAATAGAATACTGCCCCGTCCACTTTGCTTCAGTACTTTTTGAGATGACACATTTAAGAAAGCCAATAAAGCAAGCAAAGTATGAATAAAGACTCAACCCCATGCAGTTGTAGTATGCAGCATGCATAGCGGTAAAGGATTCTTACCTTTCCCTTTTCCTCTTTCTTAGAGGGAGCAAGGGGCTTCTTAAACAGATCGTCTCCAGCAGAGCCCTGTGCAGGGAGGCAAAGAGTAGGACCACAAATCAGATATTACAAGTTACCCTAAAACGTTTTTTTTTTTTTTACGACCAAGTTTATTGCAGAATACATGTATAGCATAAATAAGGAACACATTTTTAGATTGTATGGGAATTGGAAGAGGATGACTAACCTTCCTCTCAAAGATAGCAAAACCTGCGTCAGCCGCCTTGGATGCCTTCCGGTCCTCTTGACCTCCAATCTTCAGCACTGGCGATGGGGCACGGACGCTATCCTTTTGACGGTTCTGGATCTTTGCCCAGCGCTCCATGTCTTTCATGATCTGAAGACAGCAACAAACCTATTAACCCTTTGCCTTTATGTGTGCATATTTCACTGTATGACATCATGTTGGAGGGCTACCTTGACAGCAACAAGACTTCTTGGCTTCTCATCTTTACTATCCTTCTCTTTGTCCTTTTTAGCAGAGTCCTCCTCCTCCCTCCCCTCGGGGTTTGCTGTAGAACTTGGGGCAGACTCTGGAGTGGGGTTAGGGGCAGAGGCAGAAGCTGGTGCTGAAGCTTGACAAGGGTCAAGTGGAGACACTGTGGTCTGGGCAGGCTTGGGCTCTGATGGCTTCTTCATTTCCAGAGGAGCATCTGCTGCTGGGTTGGACAGAATGGCCTGGACTTCAGCCATCATGGCCACAGATTGGGTCTCTGTAGAGGTCCCCCCTGGCACCGGGATGTAGGTCTTTGTCATAGCATCCCAGTACAAGTACTCCTGGGTTTGGGCATTGTAGAAATACTATACACAAAAGAAAAGTAGTCAATGACAACTTAATGGCAACCCAAGACAATTATTTGAGACACTAACTCAGCAGCATTTTATCACTTTGCTTCTATGTTTTATCTGGGTGCAAATAAAAACTAAAACTTAAATGCACAAGCACAAACTAAATTGAAGCCTTTGTCCTCTGCATTTATTTTGGTGACTTCGACAATTTATGAAGAAATCATAAAAAACAGCTGTTCTATCATTAGTGTGATAAACCTACACTCAGTGGCCACTTTATTAGGTATACCTCTCCGTTTATGCAGATAGTTCACTCCTCCAAACAGTTAGAGACTACAGTATAACTACAGCCGTTGGATACACTAAAGTGCCACAACATTGCCATGTTTCTGCATCACTACTTTTGTTTCTGCATGGATGGATCAATGTGTTGTGCTGTATTGTCACCCTAGAGCTGGGGTCATAGTACAGCGTCGTCTCAGGGTCGTAGAAGAAGCCTGACGTGGCATCGTACAGGTAGCTGGACACGTCTGGAGTCTCACAATCTGGAGAAATGAACACAATAGATAGATAAATAAATACGTGTGCTAGCACTTTCTAGGTGCTCGGGTGGAGTGGTGGGTATGCGTGATTGAAGTGAGTGAAGCTATGTTGAATTTAAAAACTCCATGAGTTAACACCAAAGTGCAGTGGTAACACAGTGTTGTAACTAAGAGAATCACTGAATACAATATTTAAGCAATGCATTTACTTAGTTAAAAAAAATTAAATCACAAAGCTACTTCCTGGTATGTGAATGTATCGTGCAGCAACCTAGACCTCATGCTTGAGTGATTTCTACTGTACTGCTGGGTGTACGAGTGCACACTGCATTTCCCTTATGCAGGGCTCATGGGGTGTGCGCAGCCTATAGAGTGCATACTGTAATTCCCCTAAACACTGCGCATTGCAAAACGCGTTACGCACAAAGGAATGAATGAACCAATGAAAACACAGAGCCCGGATCTTATAGTGGAATGAAAACATGTAAAAGAGATATTGCATAAAAGAGCAGCTGCATTTCAAGTAACACTGATCATCCAGAGAACTTAAAAAGTAAGATACCATACACTGCCTACCATAGATGTAGGTCTCTGATCTGTCTGCTGTGGCTGTCATTCCAGATGATTCTGCAGACACATGAGCTCCACCAGCCTGGTACGAGGGATCCACGGTTGGGGTCTCAACACAGCCAATTCCCTATGAGGCGTTAGATGGAGGTGTAAAGTTAATTGCCCAGTTTGGAGACAAATTATCTCCATCCTTGCTTTTTTTTTTTTATTCACCCAGGATGCAACCTACCTGGCTACAGCTGGAGTCCAATGGTAGAGAAGGGTTAATGCTGCCAGCCATCAAGTCACCTGGGGAAACAAAAAGTGAAACTACTTATTAAGACAGTTCTCTGGTCAAGTGTAGTAATAATCAACCGTGCGTAGGGTCTAGGACATCAGGATGTGTGTCTGAGGAAGTCCAACCTTGCATGCCAGCTGGGGTACTAACAGGCGGCGGCAGAGACTGAGGGTACTGTAGAGGTTGTGAGTGCTGCTGCTGAAAGACAAAAACAACAGGTCATTTATCAGAGCACTAGGACCAACCATTTCTTTTCATTCAATCTTTTCCAAAGCAAGACAATAATGACCACAACCTACCCCCATTATATTGGCCTCAGGTGGGTAACCCAGGAGAGAAGCACTTGGCTTATCAAAATCTCTTCTGAAACTTAAGACAGGAAATCATGAATGACTAGGGATTTATCCACTAGACATGGCTGATTTAAGAAAATCATGGCATGATCACTCACCTTTGGTTCTTCAGTGGTTTTGCGACCTCAGCGTAAACTCTAACGCCATCGATAGAAAGGGGCCTGGGTTTAGTGAGGAGCTCAACCAGACGTGTGACTTGCTACAAAAGAAGACACTATGGTTAGTGCTGGAGGTTCACAGAAGCTTATCACTATTATAACATGGAAGTATAAATGCAGCAGAACAGGTGCATTAATGTTACCTCGTGGGAGTCCATGTCAACAAAGCAGAAGCACTTAGCTCCAGGAGTCTTGCCCTTCACTAGACGGACGTTCCTCTCATCCAGATAGGCAAAGGGATCCAAGGTTTTCAGGATAGTCTCCACTGTCGTGGTGGGCTTCACATTCTTTATTATCATGGCTGTAAAGTTACAAGGGAAAAGCGCACTTAGCTCTCGACTCATTCATGCATGACAAGGGCACATAATCAAAGAAATCTCTGCAGGGATTCCTAGCATTTAGCATGTAATGTAAGGAAAGCTCAAGGAAACTCACTCTTGCTGTCTTTAAAGATGGGGTCAGTTTGGTGTGGACCGTGATGAGGAGGGTTGCGGGTGGCCCAAGACTCTGCTTGCTGCTCTATTGCTTGCTGTTGGAGCTGCTGGTCCACCTGCTGCTGCCAGGCCTCTGGGGTCAGGTCAGAATTCCGCTGCCATTGGCCCTGGGTCACGGGCTCCAGAGGCCCTTTGGCCTTGGACCCATTTAGGCTCGTCTTCAACTTCTCCAAGGGTTCATCTGGACCGGGCAAAAGGGGGGGCTTCTGGAGTTGGGGTACTTTGTGATCTGATTCCTAATTCATAGGGAGAACATGGATCATGTGTCAATAATGTCAATAATAGTATGCTTTAAAAAGCTGAACTGTAATGGCGTGAACAATCAAGTGAATGGAAATACTATAATAAAGGGATAAATAATAATTCACTCTGACAACACTCACCTGAGCATTTCTTTCACTCTTGTCTGGCTGGATGTATTTCATGGAAGCTGTTTTAGTACCGACCTTGAGGGAGCCCTGAAAGGAAAACAGCAAAGGTTAGTTAGTATACTGCTACACACATGACTGACATCTATAATACTACCAATGACACCCAACATGCACTGTGGCAGGTTTAGCCCTCCTCCTCACTGCTGAGGGTAAAATGGGCACACTTATGGTTGTGTACGAAGCCCAGATGCAGGATCATGATTCACACAGGCAATTTGCCCCCATATTACAGTAAACTGTTTGCAAGGGAATGCAATTCCTCAACGCCCATGGAATAAAATCCCCCAAAAAATGAGGCTTACAAACCAAACTACACCATACAACTACAAACTAGACTGTCTGTAGAAAGAGATATGAGCCGTTTCATAGGCAAGTTCAAAGCACATGGAAATGTACTTAAAATAAACTTTCATTAATGTGTTTTACATCCAGAATCTAGGTGCTAGGTCCATGTCAAAGATGAATATAAAGCCACACTGGTATCTCATTTGCACAATGAAAGATTAACCATCAAAATGGCACAGATCAAACCAATGCATACAAAAATGCATTTAAAAGAACAAACGCTTCCACCACCCTTAAAGCTTCACCATAGCTTGGAACTTAAACGGCTGTTCAAAGATTTGATTGAATTAAAATTATCACCAGAGAACACCAAAAATAAGTCTTCAATGTGTATCTGTGGTACCTCAGTTTTTATACTGAGCTATCACAAGTTGCAGAATATATACCAGCATGGTCTGCTTGAAGATTTTTTTTTCATCGGTGGAACCAGCCGATAAGAGTTGTGTGCAATCAACCACTCAACTAATGGAAATAGCAGCGTCAAACAATAAACCACTACATTCAGATATTTCAGCTATAATTGAGCTGATCCCAAATGCCAACAGGTGATGCGCATCTCCCTAATTTCAGAGATATATGATCAAAGTGGAATCCTCCTGGACAGTGTCGAAGGTTGTGTTCAATATGTCAAAATGAATGCTCCGTAAGACAACAAATTCCCCAAAGCACCATAATGAAAGTTGAAGAAAACCTGGTGGCAAAAAGACCATGACGATGAGTCGTGGAGAATATCATCAAGAGGGTTCAGACCATTGAAAAGAGCCTGAGTGGGTTAAGGGATTTTGCCACAGAACGACTGATGCAGAAACCTGAAGACGAAAATACTCGGAAGCAATGTAGGCAATACTGGTGCATGATGAGGAAAATCAAACCAGACTTGTATTGAACACAATACTTCACTTGAGGAAGTGCTAGTTTACAGTAGGTAAAAAAAAAAAAAAAAAAAAAAAAAAAAAAAACATCTTTAT
>OOFE01011817.1:13277-26252 GCA_900323365.1 Monocentris japonica | reverse complement strand
AGAAAAAAAAAAAAAAAAAAAAAAAAAAGCAAAAGCTACTTATACTATCAAAATGGTTGTTTTATCTTGCTAAGTAAGCAAACCTGTGGATAAAGTCTAAACTACAGGTTTGTCAGTTAGAAGGCACTGGAAAGAAAAGTACCCAGGTATTCCCAAGACAACAGAACTTCTTCATAGCCTGTAGCCTACCAAAGAACATAGGATCTCAATAAGACAAAGACTTAACAGTACTGCAAGGGACAACAATTCCCTTCAGTCTACATTACAAACACCAAGTTACAAGTTCTTCTTTGTCAACATAATCATTGAGTCATTTCACAAAAGACAAACTCCAGAACTACTAGAGGATTCCATGTCAGAGGTAATATTTTTCAACCATCTCCATTTTCTGGTTAAATCCATTCCAGGGTTAGGCAGCAACAGAGCTTTAGATTAGCCAAGTTATTAACGTTAAGCAATAAAAAACAAAAAGACTGCCTGCTTGTATCTTCCTGTGTACACAATAGCAAATGTAAATCCGGCTTCTTTGAATCTTTTCTTTGGGTGCTAACCAAGTAGCCTGAAGTACTAACCTCGCTTTCTGGATAAGTAATTGCGATATACTTTTATAGAATGGAGGGTGCTAACTTTTGACTTCGAAAATTATGCCATCTCAATCTCCTTAACCAATATAGGCTCACTAAATAATAATAACCCCTTCCCAGGCCCCATCTCTCCCTCCCCCATCCTGCTAAATGCCCTCTCAACCCCCCGTAATCCTGGTGGGAGAGACGGCCTTCGTAGAGTGACGAGGATGGGCCACCTTGTTGGACTCCATGAAGTGGACTGCATCCTCGAGGTTTAAAAACTCCACATAGGCCGTATCGTAGCTGTAACCTGGGGACAGCATTTGAAATACAGATGGGTTTTTGTTAGTCAATGCCAGTAAGGATAGTCACCCAGTAAAAACATAAGACAGTAGTTCGTGAATATATCGAGAACAGTGAGCATTTTTCTGGTGGCGAATTGTACACCTTTCATTAACACGCATACCTTTTCAGGACAACATACATGACATTTTTTCTCTTCAGTCTTCTGACCATTGACTGACATATCTGACTTAGCAATGATAGGCTTTGTTAAAGTCAAGCCGTTACAGACAGATACTCCAGACCCAGTTAAGGACTGCATGTTGTAGCACAACAGAGACAGACTAATGAAATATAACAATTGCTATCTTGGCCATCTCTTGGAGTGGTGCATCTAAGTGTGGTAACATGAATAAATGGTTTCATGTATTTCCCTCTGAAACATTTGACATGATAATAATCTTGACAAAAGGGCTTGTCAACTTGCATAACCATGTCTACGATCAACCTATTAAGGAAAAACTGTAAAGCAAGTTCATATCAGCAACATGAACAACCTGAAGTCTAAGGAAGGCACTAACAGACCGGTCTCTGCTTCAGGCTTGTTGTTGATGAATTCATTTGTCAGTCAACACTAGAATACTTGGGCAAAGTACCTCTGAAGGAAGCTTTCAGTGAGTCACTTGTCACAGATCTTCTGTGACGGACATCAAATAGAGGAAATAGGAAGTCCTCTAATTGCTGACAATGACCCTACATCCTCACACATGAAAAATGTGGATGGCATAACACAGAAAACCCCTTCCTGTCTTACTGAGCGATTTCATCCAAACCAAGAACAACAAAAGCAACCAAGAAGCATTACAAAGAAAGAGTGCGGAGGTTCGAATGTCGTAATAGCGAAATATGTCGTGGGACATGTTGGCGAACGATTGCCCCAAACAATTCCACAAAGCAACGTATTTCTCACCTGGTACAACACTTTTTATTTTCATCCCCTGCATTGACACGCCATCACGAACTGCAAAGGCACCAAGAATCTGCAAAAGAATGTCTCAAAATGAGTAAGTCTGCTAAAACTTGAGACAAGCAAACCCCTACCAAACCTAAAAGCATTTAACAGTATAGTAACCAGAATAACTAAAACAGGGTTTTGTTTGTGAGTTTGATGCTTACCTGCTCCATTGTGGCAGTCTTTGGAATACCAATTATGGATATTGTATTGGAAACTTTGTCCTCCACTGAAGCACTCCTATAATCTTGATCCTTTCACAGAATTTGATTACAATTACAATTATAAAGCATCAGGATAACATAGGATGAAGTTACAAGACACTTTAATTTTCATAAAAAAAATACCAGCAACAACATGTAAATGATACCTACCTGAGAACCTGAGTCACTAAATTTTGAAGGTGTGATTGGTTTAGATTCTTTCAAAACTTTCTCTGGTCCTTGAAAATCCTCACTCTTGTAATCAAAAGCCCTCCCGGACCCAGTTCTATAATCAATGTCCCTGTAGTCTTGGTCTCTCCCCTGTACGGCGCTGCTACTTTGGAAGTCACGTTCTGTTCCCACCTTATTCCTCCCAGGTCCTTGATTAGGTGGCATATCCTTCGGCCCTTTGAAACTATCATTTGGCGGCTGAATTTCTTGAGAGGACTGATTCTTCTCCTGATGGAAAGTGGGCCTTTGATCAAGATTTGATGCATTTTGACTCTGCTTGGGATCCCTCACTCCGAGCCAATGTTTATTCTCATTATCTCTACCAAGTGAGCCAGTAAGGGGGCTAATTTCTGGGAGTGCATTCTCTTGTGGAGCTTTGCGGCCAACTGATGGTAGATCCATACCAGCAAAGTGACCACCACGGGGGAAGCCAACCTCTTTCCCAGGGAATTCAACAGGCGGCCTATCCCTCTCTTTAAACGGTGATGGATCTCCGACATTCCCTTCTCTGCCAAATCCTAAAGGGAAGTTTGGGCCCGTTACACCTCCCATACCTTTATTTATATTTGAGACAGTGTTCTTGTCTTTGTGACGGTTCTTCCACTCTTCTGCAAGAGTCATCTCTTCACCGCTTCGATAATCCATCAGCGGGCTATCTCTTGAATTCGGAAATTCTCTGTCTCTGAGTGAATCTTCTGTGCCCATAAAGTCTGGTCTTTGGGAGCCACTAACATTTGAAGGCATGTCTGGCCTTCCCCTGTCCATTGGAGGAACGTTGTTGTTTCCAAACCTTAAAGGAGATCGCTCCCTACCCCTAAATTCAGCTGAAGGTCCAGGACGACTTCTGAAATCCATATCAGAATCAAATCCACCTCTTGCATTGACAGGTGGCCCCCCTCTTCTGTCAAAGTCTGTCATCCTCCTCTCACGTGGAGGTATGTCCATACTATAGCCATCAATGTCATCCATGCCCATTGGAGGCCTATCTCGCATGTCCCTAAATCCATCATTTCTCTCCATCTGGTCCAAGGGAAATCCTCTTCTTCCATCCATGTTGGGATTGTTGAACCCTGGCTTATCATAGCGAAACATCTCTCTGTCTCTCATGTTCACAAAGCGGTTGTTTGGCTCCCGTGGTGGGACACCTCTCCCTCCAGTGTCTAATGAATTCCTGCCTGGCCCCATGAAACCAGATGAATTCATTAGCTTGTCTCTGATTGCAATTTCATATTGCTTTCTAAGACTGAAGTCTGGCTCTTCTCCAGGTCTGAAGAAATCTCTGTTTGGTTCTCTACCTCGTGGTTCCATATCACGCCCCCGATTGGATGGACCATCCATCCTCCTCATGTCCATAGGTGGTAAATCTACGGGTCTAGGCCCCATATGACCCATGGGACCCATGTTCATCCCATCTCTACCCCTAAAAACAGGCATGGATCCATCTCTGCCTCCAAACATGTCTCCACGATGATCACCACTGGAACACACAAGTTAGGCTGCTGATGGCTTAAAGAGCAAATTACCAACAAAACAATGGAACTTAGAACCAAATAATATGGTGGGGGAGGAAAAAAATCTCAAAAGTTTCTCATTAAAATTGCCCAACCAATCACAATATAATTAGAACTACACTTAACCACAGTAGCAGGTACTCGTGATGCACGTGTCGACTTCTGAACCGCAGGTCCCACGGATATAGGGCCACAATTTGGGTGGATTTCGGTCAGAAAAAAATCACTTATAATAGTGGGTGGGTGCGGGTAGAGGAAGTCATAAAAATTCTTAAAAGTCTCTCCTGTCATGGATACATTAGCATAGCTCCCATATTTTTCTCTCAGGTATGTGTAACAGTCTCTTGCGGGGCCCTTGCGCTCACTTTTTTCACCATGGAATTGGGCTACTTTTTAAATGTTGCCGAGGGTTGATTTTTGTGTCCGCAGGTTGTGCTTTTATGTGTTATAAATTAGAATTATTATTTATAAAATAATCATTCACACACACACTTAAAATAAAATAATTTACATCTGCCAGTGTGGTTGTGGTTTTATGTGTTTCTATGTGTGTCTAGTAACACAGAACAATATCTTCAACACGGCAAAATGTGTTGCGTACGATGGTACCAGTGATTATACTTAGCTCGGCCATAGCTATATAGCGCTACAGTGTTAGTAGAATGTCATCAGTGAATTGGACTATCTTTTCACTGATATGGGCATTTATATGATTGGGCTGGTTTTGATTGGTCATTGGAATGGTGTTGTCACAAAGACCTGGCAACCCTGCTGCTACCAAGAGGCAGCTGGCAAGCACAGATAAAAGTGAAAAAATGTTTTGAGACTTGGAAAAGATTTGGGAAAAAAAACTTTGAAATGGGGAGTCAAGAAGGACAGAAAATCAAGGACAGAAAAGCAGAACATTAGCGAGCTATTTCAAGATGGTGCCTCGCTGTCAACTGTAACGACTGTGAAACACTATGTAAGTCTCTTGGTTTTAAATTATTTGAATTAAAAAAAAAATCGTGTTGATGCGGAAGCAGGTCTATGATATTTATATTTATCAATACTCCTGGCGGTTGCGGATGGGTGAATAGCAAACGCTGGCGGTTGCGGATGACGTCAGAGCCGACCCGCGCATCATTAACAGTTACTATAGTTACTTTAATGCTGCGTTCAATGCTTTGACATACAACTCTATCTTAAAGTAAAATCCTGCCTGCTTACCGAAAGGGTGGTCCCCCTCGTGGTCCTTGCCCGGGTCCATCCCACATGTTTCTCTCTAGATAGTCTTATCCGGTGGCAAAGTCTAAGTCAGAAGATTTTCACAGTTTGGCAACAGTAAGTTATATGTCAATGTAAAACCATAGATAACTACACCTCGTTTTACTAAACACTGGCATGCAACTCCAGAATCCTAAAACTGATAACAACTAGAACGTGACTGCAGAATGCATGACATGACGAAATGATCCTTAAAAATTATTTGAGAATTTGTCTAATGCCATAACTCCATCCATACATGGCCCATATACGTGTGTGTGTGTGTGTGTGTGTATGCGCGCGCGCTGTTTCGCTGGGCAGCACACACTGGTGGCGAGATTGCTAACGTTAGCCCGCAGACAAATGGCCTGCTAGTTATAGGCCTACCATAGTCCATAATGCCATGAGCAAATAGTGTCGAAAATCACTGTCTGGCTATCAACACGGTAATTTAAGGGAACGGTAGCAGTATTAGGGTAACCGTAGCGTCATAAATGCACTAATTATAGACCATTATAGCTAAGGTTAGCCCATCCCAAAACGCATAGCTGTAACGTTACAGCCTAACGTTAGATAGCTAACGTCAGCGAAGCCGGTTTCTTCAGCTTACGGCAAAGACCAACATCCTTCGGAAAATAGAGTCATTTGAGCATAAATTCCATGATCTCCGCGTAGACTTTATTTTGTGGGACCTACCTTGATTCTTCTTCAAGATCGGTATCAATGTTACGAGAGGTTATCGCCCAGGGTATCAATGGCTGAAACGAACTGTTAAAAAATGGAGACGAATCTGCGCAGTTTTCCGGGGAGTGACGACATGCGTATATTAACGGGGCGTGACTGGGATTTGTAGTTCTACACACCAGAGAGCGCTGAAACAGCTTCCTTAAAACCTCCTTGGCTGAAACCCAAGGTTCAGCTTGGCTAATAAGAAATGCCCAAATACACACGTCATACAATCTTTTCTCTTTTCCAACAGTGTCATCAAGTTGACTCCATTCATGGCTGAGAAGATTAAATGATGCCAATCCCTTACTATCTCCCTGAATACGAATCACGCCACTGAAGATGTATTCATGCCTACCCTATTGTAGAATAGTATGTGGAGTAAAATGGAAAATTCAGCATAGCCAACCTATAAAGCCCATGGTCACTTTCTCCACTACTCATTCTCTATGGGTGTAAATGCAGAGAATTTTGGTGTTATGTAGAGAAACAATAATGTTTCATGTTGATTTTGTTTTGATTTAGGCAGCCAAAAGCATCATCCATCCATCCATCCATTTTTTAGTTACTTATCCGGGTCAGAGTCGTGGTTGGGGAGATCCCCAAGCGCTCCCAGGCTAGCTGTCAGTTTCTGATGCCCACCTTGAATGAGCTTGGCTTAATGCCGAGAATGTAAACACAGTTCTCACACCAAGCGTATAGTAAAAGTATTTCTTACTTCAGATAATATCTCTTTGAAAGTGTAAGTCTACTGTGTAGGCCATTAACAAGAGAAATACAAGGGTGATTCTTGTGGAAATGCAGACATTTGATTTGTTAGTTTATTTCAGAAAAGCATAAATGTGTAATTCTCTAATATCATTCCCAAAATGAGCAATATTGTTTAAAACTACAGGTATTTCTTGCATTAAGTGTAGGGTGGAAGTAGATAGGTGAATGGTGAGAGGGAGTGAAGGGGCTAGGTCCGGACAAATGTTGAGTGACAACTCAAGAAAAATATCACAGCTTCAGCAATATTAATATTGCTCAATTTATTAATTCACAAGCGTTTTAGCAACCCCTTAGCTCAGCTAAAAGCTTCCAAATACACAGATAAATAATAAAAAAAGATCCACAGGTAGCAATGCAAATGTACATAGAGGTAAATGGACTCAACTCTAAACTTTGAATTAACTAATTACAAGAGACAACACAACAGCTAAAGCAACACTCTCCATAAAATGTTCCAAAAGTATTGTTCTCTGTGTTTTCAACTGTGAAAGAGGACAGAATACAAGTAAACGTCAGTAGAGTAACATTTCTAAATAATACAGCAGCTTGTGAGGAGCTAGGGAAAAACATAAAAACATTTCAAAGAAACAGGAAACCAAAAAGCTAAAGCTAAAGTAATGTTTCTCTTGAAACACTTGGGTACATTGAGGGACAAGGAGCAGACAGTAGAGCTACCATTCAACCAGCTTTAAAGGGAAGCATACATAAGATAAGGAGAGTGAGGGTCCGCTATTCAATAGACCAATCATATGAACACAGAAGGCAAAAATGATTCATAAACATAGTGCTGTGAAATCGTTGTGCAATAGAGATGTGAAGTGGGGGGTAGCTGAACAGCCTGGACTGTATTTATCGGCTGTACTGCATGTGTGAATGTTGGTTGGCAAGTCCTCTTGCTGCTTCTGTTTAAGATGTCTGGTCTCCCTGTGTTTGTGGCGACATAGGGAGACTATCCCCGTTGCACCGTCCCTGTGGCTCAATTTCCTGTCGGGCTGCACTGGGCAGGGAGGGCTTCGGGATCGTGGCAGTCTGTGTGTCGGGAACCTGTTCATTGGCAGAAGCCTTTGTGCTTGCAGGGACCCCCTCTGGGCCTTCAGCTGGAGGGGCAAGCTTGCTGCTGGGTGTGATGGGGCCAGCTGAAGCCCCCGTAGCAAGACTAGAGGCCCCTGAGTCACTCTGCTCAGGTGCTCGAAGTCTCTTCATGAGGGTGGTCACCCTTACAGCTTTCTGTGAGAAATAAAAAGCGAGGGTTAGTTAAGTTATTTAGTAAAAGTAATAGGATTCAGCAGGGGAAAAAGACAAATAAAATATAAGCACATAAACAGAATAGGAAATAAGCAATAAAAAGAAAAAAAATTGAAAAAATAAAAACAAGAAAGCAATAAAAAAAATGTAAACAATTGTGGGGTTATACAAACATATAATGGTGACAATTTAAACATGTAGCAGAAATGGGAAATGGACTAAGTTGCAGTTGTTACTGTAGTTACAACAGTTGTTGCATACAAATGTTATTAGAAGTCACAATTACTTCCTTAAATATGGATTACTAAATTAAAAATATGTGCTATATATAAATACAAGTATGTATAAATACAAGTGGAACCACTATGGAAATATCATTAATGTAGGCAGATATAACAAATGAAGAAGAAAGTATGTGAATTTACATCAATACACATGTACCGTTTAGAGGTAACCATATATACAGTATAGGTACAGAAAGTGTTGTGGCAAGTATACAGTTTATCAAAGATATTCACTTCAAGATGCCGACAGCATATGTACAGAAAGAGACATTATTAGCTGTCCCTTTTTACAAAAGCTCCAGTTCCTCTGTGTGCAGAAAGACCACCATGTGTAAACTGCATTTGGATTATTTATCTGTTTACAGTATCACTGTATTGTCAGAACGTGGAACAGGAGAACGTGCCATATGTGCCGTCTAACATGCAGACAATGTGAAGAGATGTGCAGAAAAAGGCCCAGAGGGGAAACAGTGCAGCAAATGACCACATATGTATAACCCAGGGAGAGTTTATATTCAGTACAGTACAGCCGCCCTGCCTCAGCTGCCTCCTAGTTGGACTTTGGCTGTGATCATGAGTTGTAACGCAATCATTGTCTAACGTATTGAATAAAGCAGTATTGATGGCAATAAGGAATACCTTCCACTTGGCTTTGGCAAAGTTCTTTTCTATTTGTGCACACACTCCATCCTTGATGTTCTTGTTCGAGGCAGCATTTCCAGAAATCCTACGAAAAGGGGACGAGAGAACAATTGTCTCTAGCATCCTGTCAGAATTGCAGCGTCATAATTCAACGTGCGGTACTAGTCACACTTGATGAACCATGTTTACCAGTCATGGCCTATAGCCTCCTGTGCAGTTAGTCGCTGATCTTGGTCCACTTCCATCAAAGATGCCACGAGGTGTTTGGCTGGAGGGGAAGGGAATATTCTGTTATGCATCTAAAATAAACACAGTTAGCACACTGCATGCCTTACCAGTATTCAGACCTTTGAATCTGTGACACACGCCGTACAATTACTTTGATAAGCTTATTAATGAATTTGATTTTCTCTCACCAGAGTCTGAAATGTCATCCCAGTATGGTGAATCAAATTCATAGTCCCCTGCCAAAATCTTCAAGAAAAGGTTCTTATCGTGATCATCTTCATCAGCTTCCTCATAGAAAGGAGGGTTCCCAGACAAACTGTTGAGTTGGGAAAATAAGACAAAATCTTTGTTTAAATAGACTTTAAAAAAGTGCTACAGTTTTATGGCCATGACTTGTTTTGTGATGAAGGGCTCAATAAATAAACTTGACTTGATACTTACAGTACATACATGATGACTCCTATGGCCCAACAGTCCACTGGCCTTCCATATCTCTGCCTCCCAACCACCTCAGGAGCTGAGAAAAACACAGTATCGAAGTATATCAGTATGAATGACCATTAAGCATCCTCATGGTATGCTCTTGGTTAATTGTTAAATGTACTGTAGTGTAAAAACAAATCTTGACCAATTACTCTAAACAGAATTAACTTAGATATTTTTATTGATCTAAAATCAGAACTTAAGCCACTTACCAAGATACTCAGGGGTCCCACATGGATCCTTAATGAGTCCATTTTCCAATTTTGCCAAATGGAAGTCACTGATGACAACTTTGGAGTGCTTCAAACGATTAAAGTACACCAAGTTCTCCAGCTACATGAGAAAACAGATAAATGCTTAACGGGATGCAACAGGTGTCGTGCAGAGGTCTTGAGTTGGCATGTGGTGAAATGCTACTTGTGTTCACTAGGTGTCAGCGGTGCGCAGCATACCTTGAGGTTTCTGTGGACGATTTTCAGAGAGTGCAGGTAAGCGACTGCTTCCAACACCTGCCTCACAACATTGCTGGTGTCCCTCTCCGAGTAGTAGCCTTGATCCAAGATCCAGTCAAAGACCTCTCTGCCTGTAGCACTGAAGAGATTGCACATCCAAATTAAATACTTGTCGCTTGATGATGACATGAATGCCAGAGGTTAAAACTGTCCACAAGACAAGCTGGATAAAAAAGATGGTTCATAGGGGCTGAGCAAATACAGTGCACGCCCACATGCACCCTAGAATTAATCAATGAAAAAGCCCTTATTCCTCTCAAGTGCCTCCGATAATACTCACAGCTCCAGAAAGAGGAAGTACTCTTTCTTAGTTTCAAAGACGTCGACCAGCTGGAGAATGTTATGGTGTTTTACCCTTTGAAAAGATGAAACCGAGGGGGGGGGATGGAGTAAGAGGAAGGAGGAGGGTGGAGAGGTGGAAGTGGGGTTAGAGTGAGCAGTAAGTCGAGTCAATAAGCAGCAACGTGATAAGGCAGCGTTACAAACATCCCAGACAGAATAAGGGAATTATTTCACGCCCTTTGAAAAAACGACCACGATTCGAACCATCTGAGGGTGAAGTCATTACAGGACAGAATCAAAGCGCCAAATGTTTAGGACTGGCCCTTGCCTCACTTTAGCGGCTACACATCAACACAGTGATAGCGTTTTATTTCAGGTTTTTAAAGAGGAAGTATTCTTAGTGATTGGCATCGTTCTTTCTACATGAATTCATGACTCAATTCATTTCGTCCCTCGAGTATGTTTTCTTTCAATTACTGAAGGATCTGTTGGTCTTTATTATAAGGCGTTCTTGATGCCAGAGCGACCAAACTGCAGCGCAGACGAATTCCCAAGACATGATGATGCCTAATCATATTATGCTACAACTGTACTCCAATCAATTTCACAGCCCACAAAGAGTTAATGTTCACAATTGATGAAGGATATCTGCAAATGTGTGGATAAAGTTATCTTTCATGAGAATACCACGTGATGGCCAAAGCGTGTTCATTGTGACTACTGAACACAACATTTTTCTTCCAGGTTCTTTTGCACCACATCTTCTTTGCCTTGAGCCGAGCAACGCCAGCCTGCTTTTATCAAGCGACGTACAGAATTTTGCTGCTCCTTGTGATCACACTTTGTCTCAGCGCCAGAATAGCACCTCAAACACATAAACGTTATAATAAGGAGCGAAAGAACTTCACTCACATCTTCAAGATCAAGATCTCATTCTTGGCAGCTTTCCTCACTTTCCTTCCGTCCTTTTTGTGAAACTTTTTACAGGTGTACATTTTCAGCGTGTTTCTATCCTTTGCCCGGAATATCTCGCAAAACTCCTCTCTGAGAAAAAAAGCAAACGAAAAGAGGAAACTGCATCATATTTTCAGTCAATCAAAGGGTCCTCATAAATTCTTTGAGAGTGCCCAGACTCTTACCTACATCACGATATAAAAGGTACTCACGATTTGATAATCTGTCCCAGGTCATATTTGTCAGTCACCTCTGAGGGATTGTTGTAATCCTTCTTCTCCCCGAGTGTCAGACAACCAAATGGCATGGCAGCGCCTGCTCTAGCCAGGGAAGTCACGCCACAACACAACCTGTCAACAATATGCAGTATTTTAGATTCACATGCAGTACAGGCTCGATGTAGGCTACTTCCATCTCTGCAGATCTCAAGCCTGCAATCTATAGAGCTATAGTTTTAAATCCTCACTGTTGATTCAGACTTTTCTAAGTGCTGGATATGCTTTGTTGTATTGTACCCTTTGGAGCAGGTTATGCAATAGCAGCATTGCAGTACAAATTGCAGTAAGAGAGACAAACTGCTTCCTTAATGGCAATAATAGAAACGGGGGGAAATCATGCTGCTGAATCATGGCACTGAACAATGCAGTCAATCAATTCACACATTTAGCATGGGGCACCCTGTCATTCCTTTCTCAGAAACCTTTTGGTTGCACACAAGTGACAATGAATGGTGTCATGAATGGAGCTTGTGGGAGCATTTTATTTCCGACAACATTAAATCATCAAATTCTCTTCTGCACTGAACTCTGCAAGAGTCTACCAGGCTTGTTTCTTTCCACTCTGCAGTGAGTCAGCCCTGTGCTGCAGCAGCATTCTTCATCTGTCTGCTTTCGACAGCATCTGTTAAATAAACTTCTGACAGTCTACCTTGTGCTGTAGCTTTTAAACTTTGTCTGCTTTCTCTCTGTTTCAAAAGACTCTTGCAAATTGGTGAAGCTGTAACCCAGTGGTATTTAACAGGACCACCGCTGGTCCTTTTTCTTTTAGAAGGCCACGTTTACGGTAAGCGTGCGTCATCACATGACAGATACTGTAGGTAATAAACAATCAAGCTAGGTAGATTTGTACAGTAACACAGATACAATTTTATTTGAAGTCTCCTGCTCATTTATTCCTTAGTAGCCTTTTCATTGGCTCAAGTTTCCAGTCAAATATACGCTAGGTCATGCTCACCCTCCTGGCCAAGACATCACAATATGTAGCCAACACATAACAACATAGCTAAATTATTATAGGATAAACCATTACAAATAGCTTCACATAACATTTAGAAGTGTAGACAACAACTACAACAATGAAGTTTGCCCACATGAAGTCCTTTAACACATTTCTACCGGTACCTCTACAGCAGGGGTGTCAAACCGTGTGCCATGGAGGGCCGAGAGTATGCAGGTTTTCGTTCCAACCGAACAATACACCAGGTGATTCGACTGGTTATCACACCCTCAACCAGAGAGGAGGGACTAATCAGTGAAATCACCTGGTGTAGTCTTTGGTTGGAATGAAAACCTGCATACACTCGGCCCTCCATGGCACATGGCTTGACACCCCTGCACAGTATACCTATTACCCTACATGCCAGAAAAAAACAGCCAGCTTCATAGACCTGAAACCCTTATTACCAAGAACACAAACTATCATGAACATAGGGTGATCTAACTGTGCCTGGCTGCTTTGCCACAGAATGTTTTTATAAAATAGCTTGACGAACATCAAGGACCTTGGCGCTAGATAGTCC
>OOFE01011817.1:0-10415 GCA_900323365.1 Monocentris japonica | reverse complement strand
GTCACGAGTTATGAATCTGCAATACAAAATATTCTCAACAATACAGAAACAAGAAAAATGAAAGCAAATGTTAGAGTTATAAGTTATATGGTACTTGATATCAAAGTTTTTTTATTATGTGTCCATAAAACGGCTTACATCATTATAGTCTCATCTAGAATGGACGTCTATGGCAGTCACAGTGACTTTTGGCAAAGGAATTTGAATTTAAAAAGGCCTTGGTTGTCTCTATTGACGTCCTCTCTCTCTTAACCACAGTAAATAGACACACAACGCCCAGCATGCAGAGGCCATTTTCTCTCCTTACATATAGCAAAATGAATATGATCATTAGACCTGACAATTGATCTCTTCATCTGTTCTTGGCAGGTTTAAACATATGGGCCATCGCTCCCTACACTGTTAAGAGGTTCCAAAAGCAAGGGAGACCAGAGGAAGAAAAGGATGGAAGGCAGTTGACTATTGCTGAATCAGATGTCTATTATATTTTGCCTTTGAAAGATTTGAATGTACTGCTTTTAATTGATGGAAATGGAAATTATTTTTCAAAGACAGACTTTATCTCAAGGTTTGGCTGCTGCTGAGGAAACTGTGGACATCCCCGGGGAACAATGAACAGGACAGAGCTGTTGCAATAGCTGCATAGATTTCAAATCTGTGTCTTTTCCAGTAAAGATAAGTAGCTAAATATAGAAGCATACTCTGGTTATATTCTATTGTCATCAAGCAATATGTCCTGTCACATTGCGGGTGAGTGGGTGAGTAAGCATGCATTCTCCAACATGTGAGGATATAAAGTATGTTAACAATATTAAAATACATCATGATCATAGCAGTGAACCTACTGTGCATGTCTGAAAGGAAAATGGGAAAAATGCATCTCTAACTCTTCCTGTTCTTTTGGCCTGTATAGTTTCCAATCTTAGAGTAATAATCTGCAACATTTTCATATAAATAAATCTGTTTTGTTGCTCTCTATCGCCGATTGATATAACACAATAGTGATGAAGCTGCTCTAAACCCCCGGTGTCAGGTAGGTCTTTCCCAGGAAAAATCTTCTCGCGTCCCCAATTTATACCAATAAGCCATCACACATTTCAATGTGGTTTCAGAATCAATTGATATAGACGGGCCGGTTTAAATGAAATCACCAATTGACAGGAAATTCTCTCCTGAGATCAATGAGCTGTAACACATCTCGTTGCAATTTTAGAATGAAAAAATAAACAAAGCATGAACAAGCAATCAGGAAAGTGGGAGGGGCTTAAGTGACATCACCAATTGATAGGAAATTCCCTCCTTAGTCTGAAGAACTATCACTCTTGTGATGGCATCACTCATTCAGAGGAAACTCTCTCCCCCTGAGTCCGATGAGCTATCATTCACGTCAATGCAACTTCGGGATCAATAGATGTAGCCGATCAAATAACAGAGAAAGGGGGAGGGGCTTAAATGGCATCATCAATCCATCGGACTCTCTCTCAGTTCCAACAAGCCATCACTCACGTCAATGTGATATGCTGTAGATGGTGAAAAGCAGCAAATGTTCATAACAATAGACAAACAAACTGGAGTTACAATGATCTAAACAGAGGACAACAGTTTAGGGCCACACTAATTTTAATGGATCATGGATTTTTATTGTTTATTGTTTACTGCATTATTTAGCTAAATCATGTTGACACTCGCCAGCACAATAAACAACAGTTGGTTAGAGTGACTGACGTTCACCGTGACTCTGTGGTTGCCTAGCGACAACAACACAAAAACGCAGCAGGCTGCTCTGCTCTGAAGCCGTGCCTCGCGTTGTTCAGCCTTCAACACTCGCCATGTGTGATCAGGACATAATTCTGTGTTTTATTAAACACAGTGAGTCATGACATGAATTTTGCAATGATACCGTGCAGCTCATACTTGCGTCATAAAGGTGCATCCTGATCTCATCATGTTCCCCTGTCTCTTTGCCCCAGGGATGGGAAGCAACAAATTGTTGTTACTGTTATCAGAGTCAGGTAATTACTGTAATCCAAAAGACAGTAATGTACGCTCTAATAATATAAGGGCAACATTTCTTACTTTGACAGGGTATAACTACTACACCACTGGTCTGATTTTGCCAAAACCTGGAGGAATGATACATCTTTGCACTTTTTCTGGCATTTAAAAAATGCCTGTTCACTGAAACCATTTCCAACGGAGTATTCCTCACATGAGCATGCTGAATTAAATATCTGGAGCATACTTTGGATGCATTTTGGAGGCATCGGGAGGAACAGTATAAGTACATCTCAATTTAAAATGTCTAAATGATGTCAAGTTACAGATTAATGGCTGGAACTTGACAATGACAATACTGGTACTTTCCTTCACGTGTCACTCGTGTACTTGGTTTCATTTGGTGTACTAGGCTTTATGGTCTTTTGTTTTGGATGAAACTCGTGTGTCATTAGGTTGCTATTTTGGGACCAAAGTCTGTCAGTGAAAGTCATGTCAGAGTGTGGCAGCAGGCCAAAGTGGATTTGGCCAAATTCTAGCCTCTTCAAAGGGAAAGGCTTGGTGACAAGGGGCAGATGGTCTTCTAACAAAGCCAAACTAGGAAAAAGCCCTGCAATGCCTCAGTGATGGTCTAAATGTGGCTCTTGTTAATTTCAAACACAAAAGACACACTTGCACTTTTGCTTTGAATGGAAATAATACCAAAGGTTAACAGAAGCGAAGACAGGTGTTAGTTGTCTTGGCAGAAAATGGATGCCAGAGAAACCCAGAGAATGTCAAGTCTGATACGATGAGAGTTAATCCGTTTTCTATTGTGCTTACTAGTAGTTATGCTTTGGGTCTACCATTCTTCCCCACTTCTTCAGGCATCATTGGCTAATCTGAACAGCTTGTTCTGACGTTGTTTTGTTGCCTTGGTTACCAAGTGCAACAGTATGCACCATGGTACTGTCTGTACAGAGTGGCACTTTAAGAAACTCAATCCTAGCACTTACCTTGTCCTTACCAATGTTTAAAAATACCTTATCCACTTTACTGTTACTTGTCAAAACCATTTCAATTTAAATGAAGGCCAGTCTCTCCTGTAAAGCATTTCTGAGCATGGAAGACCAACAGAATCAGTGTCACAACACTTGACAGAGACTGTACCAACTACCCTAAACCAAGCCCTTTCCTATAAAGGGGGTGAAAGTCCTGACCAGAATCCTTTGGCAATAACCTTTTATTATTTATCATTTTTGGTAAACTAATTATCCATGGCTTTAGGTAACATTTTTTAATATGCACATAGTGAAAATTCAATGCACTATGGAACACAACACGACAAAGGCACCATGTTAACCAGTGCGAGGCCCTGTTAGATGTTTGGAGAGGACAACAGGCCACAGCTCTATTCAAGTGAGCCTTTTAAACCCTCTTCATTGATGAGTCCTTCACTGCTCGTCAGAACGAGGGATCAAGGCTCTGAGGAGACAGAGGTGATGCAGAAATTAGGCGACTCTAAAAGATAACGATGGTGTGTCGCAGTATTTCTACAGATACATAGCATAGATCTGGGGCTCTATTCACTTTGTATGCCGGTAAGTTGCTCAAAAAATGTTGATAGTGATCACTAGTCATTTACAAAGATAATCATGAAAATCCTACACAGGTTGTAATGAAGTTGTTAAAATGTTGACTATTCAGGAATAAGGCACGGATCATGTCTTAAGCCTCCAGTGTCCAATGTGCATGTAAAACCCTACAACGCTTTTGGCATCAGGAGCCAAATTCAGATCAGTTATTAGACACTTAGCCGAAGCCTAACCTTAACCTAACTTTATATCTATCAAATTGATTTACGGTACTTGAAAAAATAATTGTATATTTTCTTTTCTTTAGCACCTAATCAAGATAAAAGTAAGTTTCAGTTATTGTGAACATAGTTATGAATTTTCACACAACCTTAAATGGAATTTCTGTTAAACTCCCACAGTCCTTCCTTGTATTCAACAAGACAAGATGATCTCCCCCTACTGCTGATGAGAGTAGTCAATGACTAACTAGTTTAACAGTGTGCTCTCCGACTGAAATGGTGCATATGGGTTACAGTAGCTCCGTACTGCTAGTCAGTGTCTGACAGTTGTTGAGTTTTCTGTCCACAGTTTGTTCCGAGGTGACACTCACCTCTCTCACCTCCTACTGAGTGGTGCTCGCTTGCCCAGTGTTACTAGATTTGCAACTGCAGTGGCTAATCTATGTGTGACAAAAAATATTTTTAGTTATTTTATAGTTACAACTAGAGTGAGGTAACAATGCGGTAGCCATCGTCACGTCCATCTACGGCAAAAATTGCTGCATCAAATTCAGTTGCTGTATAGCAGAGGCTCCAAAACTTTTTCATGTCAAGTACCCCCAAACAGATCTGCATTAGACTGCAATTTGATCACATTTGGTCCTGAGAAGATTTATGTAGTCAGTAATAATTTTGTACAGAATTGCAAAACTGTCTATACTGTAAATAAGGGAGGTTACAGTGTAGACAGTGACACCTACAATTCAAATAATCATCCTCATCCATTCTCTGTTTGTGCTTAAGTCTAGTGAGTGGAACCCCTACAAGGACCTCTGGGAGTCCCTGGACCACACTTTGGGAACCACTGCTGTATTGCTCTCTTCCATGGGTCATTCTGTGGAGGACCAGCACAGTGAAATCTTTTCCTCCTGATGAGGAAAAGTAAGCACTCGCGCTGGAGCACTTTAAGTTTAACGAGAGGAGGTGAATAAAGTGAAGGGGACGCAACCTGATAAAGAAAACCCGAGAAAGTGGCTACTGCAATCACAAGGGTGTTGGGTGTGAAATGATGACATTTCTGTTTATCCATATGACAAGGTGGTGGGGACACAGCGAGACTGTGAAAATGTGAGCTCCAGAAGGGCTGCAGTCTGTGTGCAGCAGGAGCGTGGCATATCTACATTTATCTACAAGTATCTACATTTTTGACGATTCAGATTATACCGTAAATATTTTGGATGAACTTGTTGAGCTGCACAGACTGCAGACATACATTTACTCAGAATATTCTGGCAAAATTGGTTTCACTTCCAAATATCAGCCTGTAATAATGAACAATTACTGCTCGAGCAGCCTGGCAGTTTAAATATACATCATTTGCGCAATACCTAGGTTAGACTGGTGCTGCAGATGAATAGATATAACACACAACAACATTATCCCGCGGGTTCATTTAACCACGTGAATACATCTGAAATGTTTTACTGTTAGAGAAGTTTATCAAACAAACTCTGCGTCCTACTTTGAGGTACAAGGGACGGTGAATGACGAGGCTAAACTGATGAATGAAGACGAGAGAGCATTTTTTGACAGTCATGGGTTGCAACCTCCCGAGGGTGTGCAAAAGATAACGCAAATTGAGCTCACTTACCTTCAATAAAGTATAGGCTGGAAATAATCAATATCCAATCCGCTATCTAATAATTCAGTATTTTCCTTTAATGGCTTCACTTTTCCTTGGATGATTTCAGTGGTTTCATTCCCTGTGTGCTACCGGAGAGACAGATCTTCGCGAATTTCCACCAACTCTGCTTCTCCATGGGAGTATTACGTGGACGCGTGATGGTAATAGCGGGCTATGCGGGAAGGCGGAGAAGTGTGTGTGTGTGTGTGTGTGTGTGTGTGTGTGTGTGTGTGTAATCACGCCACTGTTACTGTGTGTGTGCGTGTGTATTTGCGCCCGCGCGCGAGCGAGAGAGTGTCCATGTGTTGATCATGTATGTGTGTTATCATGTTTATGAGCTTCACACTTGGTGTCAATAATGTGACAAGTTGTCTGCTCTACAACAAGGAGCTGCATGAAGCCAGGGTGAAGAAAGGGCAGGAAGGATTGCCCCTACACACCCATGCTAAATCTTTCCTTCAGAAGATGGTAGCTACTGGTCAACAAGACCACATGCCACCTCTACAGCTTCTTCCCAAGAGTTGGTCTTCAAGATTTCCAAATTAAAAAGCTTTCTGCTGCCAGTTTCTCCCACTCTTCATTTGCAACCTTGCAGTTCTTGAATGTCTGAAGGATTTCTGTGGCCAACTGCACATTTCAGGTCTCACCATTGGTTCCCAATGGGAATGAGATCAGGACCACTCCAGAACAGTTTTCTCCTGACCTGTCCTGGGTGCTTTTGATGTGTTTTGGGTCATTGTCCTACTGGACACTGACACCCAGTTTTCTAACACTGGGCAGCACATTTCATTCCAAAATGCTTCAGTCATGATCTTCTGATTAGTACCTGAGACAGCAAAGCAGCCCCACAGCATTATGGGACCTCCACCGTGTTTGACTGCAGGTCGGGTGTTCTTTTCTTTAAAAGCTTCATTTCATTGTCTGTTATCAAAGCGCTGATCTGCATTGCCAAAGAGCTGTAATTTGGTTTCATCGGTCCACAGAACATTTCCCAGAAAGATTTAGGTTTGTCCAGGTGGGTCTTGGCAAAAATCAATCAGACCTTGTTGTGTTTCTCTTTCAGCAGTTAGGTCTTCCGTGGCCTCTGACCATAAAGCCCTTCTTGGTTCAATGTATGGTACGGGCTGAAACAATTATCCCAGACCTCTCCAGGTCAGCCTTGAGATCTTTGGATGCCATGCAAGGTGTTTTTTTCAATGTCTTGCACCCACTTTTGACGACATCCTCGTATAGACACCCTGGGAGATTCTTAACAATTCTATGAGCAGCAAACTCAATAACATTGTGAACTGTGGAAACAGGAACACCAAGGTCTCTAGAGATGCCTGATAGCCTTGTGAACGCTTATGTTTGGTGATAATAGTTTATCTGTATGCCACAGCTCTTTTTTCTTCACCATTTTCAACGACGAGGGAAGCAAAACAGACAGTTTTACCACTTTAAAATTGATAACTGATTTATTTACACCAAGTGGGTTGAATTACAGTGCAAATGAGAATCCATTTAAACAAAATTGATTTGAATTGTTCTAAAGGGTGCCAATAATCATGACCATGGTCACTTTTCAATTTTGAAACCATTAGACCACAAGCATAACATTTTAATTTGTATTCTTATTGTTTGATCGTGTGCTGTTGTAAATCCATAGATCAATGTGCGAAGGCTGAAAACTGTTTTCAATTTCCAATTAAGATATTGTACATGTATCTGCATGAAATGCAAGGGTGCCAATAATATTGGCCAGAACTGTATTACCTAGCGGTGAATCCTCATACTCTACTCATTCCCCTCAGGAATTATGTCCATCTATATAATGCTTTCAACTTGTTTATGCTTTTCGTGTTGCTTAGGATAACTCCATCAGTCTTGTACGACTGGATTCTAACCAGCCACCTCTACAGCTGCTATCACACTAGATGTAAAGCTACCTGAATCAACATAGTGACAGAACTCCTGAATGTCTACATGTGGAGTGATATGTCTCTTGTATGTCACTGTCAAATACACTCATGAATGGTTCACCGCTTGCCAACACCCTAAGGGAAGTTTCTAAGGTTCTAATTGAATCACAGTATTACCCAAGCAAGTGCAAGCAATATGAAAGCAACTGTCGGGAAAATCTGCTTTGCACTCTTGTCCAAAGAGTGTGTGTGTGTGTGTACTGTGTTCCTCTTAAACCCTGCTGCAAAATGATGTTTATATCTGCTTACCTTGATTGCAATGGGATCTTATCAGGGGTTTTGTTAGACCCCATTCACTGGGGCATGTGCCCTAGTAATATATTGCTGTGCCCCAGTAAAACGTCCTGGTAGGGGATCCATCTTTGAGAAGCCCCTCCCAAGGTTTCTTCCATTTTTTTTGTGGGAGTTGTGTCGTGTCCCGTCATTTATTGTTTTCATAATGTGGGTGTTGTGAAGCCCTTTGAGACTGTAACTGTGATTAAGGGCTTTACAAATAAATTTGACTTGACAAAACAAAACAGAACCAAAAAAATGGCTTTGGTTTGAGCTCGTTCATCGAGCTGTCAGCTGCTGGTCAGTAACGTTGCTAATAATGGATGCAGATGAAGTTAGAAGTTAGAAAAGATGCTGATTTTTATTGATTCTGATGCCCTCTGGTCAATTTGCCACGAGTTTTAGTCATAAAAACATTCTTTTCTTTTGTGGCCTTGACAAATTCATTATGGGACAAGGAGGAGGAAGAGTAAGAGGCAGGACAGAAGTCAGCGACAACGAGAGGTAAGGTTTAGATAGTAACAGACTAGCTGTCAGTTAGCAACTAGCTAACATTAATCAAAGATAGTAACATTAGCGTACACATGTGACAGGTCTGGAAAAGTATGAAAAGTGAAAAGCATAAATGTTAAGAAAAGTAGGGGAGAATACTGTTGTTCAATCCTGGTACACATGCACATTTTATGTTGGCTAGTTTCAGACCCTGATGTCAATTCATATGATATGACATGATATTATTCTCGCTGTGAAGAATAATCTTAAGCTGTAACATATAGCAACGGTCTTGCACTGCCACTATCCGCATGCATCGTTGAAACTGACCACCAGCCAAAAACACTTTAAATCCGGTCAAAGAAATGAATGCTTGGAATCCAGAAATAGAAATGTACAGGGGCCCTGCTTGTCTCTTGAATAGTGGCTTAGTGCTAGTTAGTAGCTGTGGCTGTCAAACACCACAGGCAACACTTGACATTAAGCAATACGTTATGCTGTAGCAATAAAAAAGCCTATTTTCTTTATACTGAGTTGCCTGTGTGTGATGGCTCGCTCTAATGAGACTAAAAAAGCACTTGTTGCAGGAGATCTTGGTCCTTTTTAAATAGCCCAGCCTGAGTAGTTGATGTGGCAACTGAGCTGGGTGTCTTCTTTGATACATTAGGCTACTAATAGCCTAGAGGCTGTGGTGTGCCTAACTGTGGCCTAATCTAACCGTGAAAATGATGCTTCTCATTCCACATCAGGGAAGAACCACAGCATCCCCGTTAAAGAGGGTGATTAGATCTCTTGTTTTGCTCAGAGTGTTAATAGTTGTAGTATCCCTGTCCATGTATTGGCTGATGGAGCTGCTCTTTAATACTGCAGCCATTCTTCAGCAGCTCCTTTTCCATCCAGCTGCACCAGTACATTTCGCACGGCCTATCCTTGTACACATTTAAGTGTGATAGGATCAGCTGTCCCCTCTATGTCGTAACCAGCAGTTAGTCACCTCCTACCACCATCTCTCATACGATTCCCTCCAAATATTTGCTCGGATTTAAGCCTTTTAGTGCCTGAATCAACCTAACTCTGTAACAATTTAAGGAACCTACAAATCACTGTAGCACATTAACCTGACTTAATAATGTCCGGAGCTGATGCACAGCAACGTAACGCATTGTAAACAATAGGCTATTAATAACAGAACAAAATGTTCATTGATATTGCTCTGAAATTATGGTTGTGTATGACATCACTTTCCTTTTTTCACACTGTCCTCTACATGAGGTTACTGTAAACTGCACCCTTTCCCTCTGCTAGGGATGAAGAAATGAGTTCTTAACATTATTTATTGACGCTTTTTGATGTGTTGTGTTGACTTGGTGTGTCTTCTTTGATGAATCCATATCACGTTTGTTAGTGAGCCCATAGACTTGCAGTGCACCGGTGTTGCAGGCTATAGTACCAACCCCTAAATGAAAAACATCAGGCTAGGATACGTACTTTACAATGACACTATGAGACCCAAGAGATGATTTCTATTTGCTGATTGCTTTAGATTGACCTGCAATGTAGCCTAGGCTATTCTGAAAAGACATGAAGGTGAGTCACTACAGAGCCATTTATTACCACTAAACATCTGGTCTTTTTCATGTAAGAAGAATTGCACTGTGAATTCAAAGATATTCTGATTGTCTCCCAAGACTCAATAATATTTCTACCCACTAATTAATTTATATGGACTAACTTAATGATAATTCTGTCTTCAGATACTCTCACGCTGTTTTACAACGATCAGCCATAACATTAAAACCATTCGGCGGTGGACGGGGGTCAGCATGGGCACTCGGTCTGACCGGTCTGCAGCTACGCAGCCCCATACACAGCAAGCTGCGATGCACTGTGTGTTCTGACACCTTTCTGTCATAGCCAGCAGTAACTTTTTCAGCAATTTGTGCTACAGTAGCTCTTCTGTGGGATCGGACCAGACGGGCTAGCCTTCACTCCCCACGCACATCAATGAGCCTTGGGCGCCCATGACCCTGTTGCCGGTTCACCGGTTGTCCTTCCTTGGACCACTTTTGGTAGGTACTAACCACTGCATACCGGGAACACCCCACAAGACCTGCCGTTTTGGAGATGCTCTGACCCAGTCGTCTAGCCATCACAATTTGACCCTTGTCAAAGTCTCTCAGATCCTTACGCTTGCCCATTTTTCCTGCTTCCAACACATCAACTTCAAGAACTGACT
>OOFE01011814.1:0-24026 GCA_900323365.1 Monocentris japonica | reverse complement strand
GGGGGGGGGCGTGTATGTCATCTTCAATTGAAATGTGCTTTTAGGCAAAGGCTTATGTGGTAGCAGCCTTTCAAAACAATAGCCTCCCCAATGGTAATAAAGATATCCAGAATGGAAAAAAGGCTGAAATAGGTTGAAGTCGTATGAGTTGAAGCCTCATCGGCCCGGTTTGAGCTGGCCCAAGGGGATAAACAAACAGATTTTCTCCCACTGTGCAAGACACTTAAGTTGAAAGTTCAAACCTTTCCACTCGTATAAAAGAACGCTGTCTTCTCTCATGTGTAACTGTCAGGTGTCATCGCGGTTCCGGGTGACAGTATTTCACCGTGCTTCAGAATAAACAGTGAGTCGGCATGAAGGAATAATGGCAGAATGTGACAAATTATCAGTCACAACTTGTCAATCATCTTCACCCAGAGGTTGTTTGTTGTGACACAAATAGCAGCGGTAAACTTAGTCACAGGGAAGATGACATTTTTAAAGGTTTGGGTTACGTCCTCAGAATGCTGGAGGCTGTTTTTATTCAACAGCTTGCCACAACCGCAACACAAGTGCTCCTTTGTATATACAAAATGGTGGAGTACTCTCTCATAGGATTGAGGCCGCGTTTCCTACGCAAGAAAGTGGATTGGTGATAATGATGTCTCGTTATAATTCCAAGTGCCGACGCATTCGAACGCACGCTCAGTCTGACAAACATTGTCAATGACTACATTCACATTAACAAGAACACATTCGATTCATATTCTCACAGTCTTTCTTTCAGCAAAATGTCAGTTTGAAGACTCCTCCTGGCACATTGCTGAAGCAGAAAGATCCTTTGGAGTTAAACACATCACATGTTGTGAAAGAGCTGTCGCAAATTATCTGCTAATGTGATTACAGAGTAATACCCCTGAGCGCTAAACGTACAGAAGGAACAGAGGAAATAGAAATGGGATGATGTTTGGCAAAAAGCTTTGGCATAGTAGAAGACAACAGAGAAAAATGCAAGAACAAACTGTTTCTAAGTCATGCAATACTGAGTGATAGCATCATTGCTTGCTTTAAAACCCTGGCAAAATGAAATTTATTGTAAAACAGATGTGCTCTTCTCTCTCTCTCTTTTTCTCCCTCTCTCTCTCTCTCTGTCTCACTCTCTGTTCAGTCTCTCTCACTGCAGTCCTACTGTAAAGGCTGGCATTATCAATGCTTAATTACACTTTGATTTTCTCATCAACTTTAAATCTAATCAAGTAGAAAATTTATATTTCAAAGTCATCTTTTCTGAGCAATATTCAACTCTATTCATGTCTACTCATGAGAGAGAAGTAGATACAGTAGACAGGCTGATGTACTCAGCTTGCCTTATTAGTGCATTACACTGGATCACTTTATTGTCCAATTCTTTTTGACCACAGCTTGGACTCCGTTCAATTAAGTCCACACTTGGACTTTCACCCAAGTTCCAGCTGGATCATAATGCATTCCTTCTCATCTGCCCTTCATCCTCTCTCGTTAGATACAAATCAGATTGCTGGGCTTACTCTGACAATTAGGTGGCGACTGTGTCTAGCAGTGATGTGTTGGTTATCCTGGAAGCAGTGGGTCAGGGCTTGTGGGGTTTATGTCTTACCAAAAGATTTTACCAAAACAGAGGCAGTGCGGGAAAGTGGGAAAAACAACTCTTGACTCTTGACCCACAAACAGTGATGGGTTGTAAATATAACACTGTGAAGACATAAGGAGGACATAACGAGGTAGGGTAGAGAGTAGGTAGGCCATCCTTCAATCCAGGTGCACGAGTTGGCAAGCATCTGCCATGCTGACGTGTCTTTGTAAAGTGTCACATTTTCATAAGAATTGTAATCTTTTCATTAGTTAATCAGATATAAAAAAATAAATTAACTGCAATCAGCACAGGGAAAATGTCAAAAAGTGTATAATCTGATCAGTTACAGTTCTAGTGATTATAAAATGCACATTTTTTAATTATTAATAAAATTGTAATTAACAGGAGAAATGGTTTGAATTCATCTCCTTTAGTTTTTTATGACCTTAGCATGTCTTGCAGCTTCCTTCTGCAGATAATTAGTATGAAGTCTTGGCGGTTGTGCTCATAAACAATAGACCAGCTCAGCCTCTCTAAAAGGCCTTCTCTATTTATGAGCAGAACTGAAAACCATGTAGCTGCTCTCTGTTCCCTTTAATACTGCACAAATAAGCCTACTGGGCAAATATGGGGCACATTTGAGGAGTTGCATTGATGTGGAAGTTTGTATCCTTTTTAATAGGTACAGTATGAGTCTTGAATTCACCTTCTTTAGCCTCTCTGACTTTATTCACATTTTTTTGCAGATGGAGAACTTCCAGTTAATTTTTTTCCTTGTACTTTGAGAATTTCTCTCCAAAGGACAGCACCAAACGTTGACAAATTGCATTCAAGAGATATTTCTTGGCGGTGAGCTACACTGAACCAAGTGTGTGCACGTGGATCGTGCTTCGCCGGAAACTCCATTTGTATACAGTAGGTAATCTTTACAGCGATCAAAAATCAGGCTTCAAATTTCAGGAATGAGGAAACAGAAAATAACAACAGGTAATCAGTGCAGAACCTATTGTCAGAACCGTCCATCCAACATTGACTAGATGTTGCCACAGTTTTAGTTGGAAGGCATGTGATTCAGGCCAGATGTAATTCCTAGCCACCCGGTCCTTTCCTGTTAATTAGATAATGCTTCACTTCTGCTGGCATCACACACTTGAACGCAGTCCTGGGAGATTACTTCTCCAGTGCAGCTGACAGGCTGGATTACCTAGACAAATTAATGGCTCTATAATTTGATTTTCCTGGGATTGCAATGTCTAAGTGACTCCAGCAGAGAGGAACGGTCTGAATCAGCCCTATTGCACAGTGACATTAGCTAATCACATCTGCATCCTAAAGAGACCGCTGGGCCACCAGAAAACAGAAGGTTTCCACAGAGGTACTGTATAGAAATGGGTGACATTTTCTCCTGGAACTGATCTGTAGGCAGAACCACTACTACACTATACTTAGATGTATACATCAACCCAAGATGTTTACACTGTAGGGTAAGGGGGGGGGGGATGAGGTAAGAGGTAATTCTGTGTTGTGAGGGAGTTGTTTTGCGAATGAGAAGAGGTGGAGCACGGTGCACTTAGGGCGGTCTCGTCCCTGTCGTGCCTGCTAGCAGCTCCCAAACACTTGTTTCAGCTGTTTCTGTCAATAGCCATTGACTCCATTGGCAGGACAGATATATGCATGCACACACACTCACACTCACAAACACACACACACCTATACAACTTGCCCTCAGGTGAACTGACATCTACTCACTGCCCAAGTTAGAATTTATCCTTCTTCTTCATTTACAGATGCATGAAGCAATGCATTGAATCTATGCAGTTTCAACTTCACAAAATAAAAGCCATGTTTGTGTGCCTACCATGTATACAGTATATGCATGTAATCTGTACTGTTGTACAGACTACCACAAGCGAGTACAGTGACATTGTAAAGAACTTATGTTACATTTAGCTGATCTGCAGTGCTAATAAAAGTTGTAATGGCAGCTCTACCACTTGCACAAGTCCCAATGGCATGTAATTAAACTGTCTCATCAGGGAACCCTAGGCCTAACGAGCCTCTCACATTTCAACAAGTAAACTGCTGCTGTGGAACAGTTGTGGGCTCAGGCAACCGTTCCCAATCCATTCTCGGGGGTAATTCTCTTTGAATGAAAGTTTTGCAATTTACTTGCAAATAATTTGGCCTCTCTAACTGATTCATTGCTGTGTTTAGTGTGTGTGAGTGTGTGTGTGTGTGTGTGTGTGTGTGTGTTCTGTATGATTGATAGTGGGGCTCTGTGTGAGTGACACTGAGTGACAGCCAATCAGGGAGGCAGCACAGCCTGTCCAGGAAGTCCCACCTGTGCTGACAGGGCGCCTCCTGCGCAAGGTTGGTTTGCACTCCACCCACACATTGAATCACTCAGAGACCATGGCATATCAACACTTGAAAGGGCTAGCCTTGCAAAATGTTTATGTTTCTTATGTAACAACAGCAATATCTTGTGTAAGCATTTATTATAGCTATTCAAACTGAAGTATGCATAAAGTTTTAATTCCCATGGCAACGTGTATAATTTGGAAATGAGAGGTTATATTCATCTGTGTAAACATGATGGTGTAAGTATCATTGTGCAAGCATAAAAACCTGCTTTACTGACACTTGAATAGTATTGGGAAATCACAAAAGCACATTTGCACCAGACTTATCTGATGGTGGGACAGACAATACCAATGAAAACAGGCAGGTGTTATCCCTGAGACCTCCATCAGTCGGTGATCATCCAGCCTGTTCGTCATGGCACAGAATCTGCTCTGGGGGGACCTCTGGTGACATTCTCCCTCTTCTGTGGTTCACAACACTGAATTGTGGCCATTTGATCTCTGCATACTCCCCAAGGCACAAAACAGCTCTGGCATTTGCAGACAGGGCAACAAGGAGAGCAGTGCCACGCTGTGTGGAGGGGTGGGTCAGGATGTCAGGACAGAGCAGTGACGCCGCTGTAAACCCGCTAAATACTCCAGATGAGAAAGCAAGAAAGAAGTGAGTGAAGAGGGTGTAGATGAAGTTGCCTTTAGGGCTCCAGAGGAAATCAAAGGAATGTCACTCAGGGGCTTCAGCTGGAAAATACTGATAGATTTCTACTCTTAGGTAGTGCATGCAAAATGGAGAGAAAGAGCCACAGAAGCTCACACTGCCTATCTTTCTGCAGCATGGTAAATATTTGCACAGCTTGTATGAAGCCGGTGTTATTTATTAAAAGTGACAACTTCTCCTATCAAACAAACCATATACAACATACAGGATACTTATAATCGGCTGTCAGGTACACGTGCCTAACAACATTGAATGCTGAGGCTAAGAGGTATGGCATGCAGTATGGGAAAAATCAAGAATCATTCACTCCCTGGAATCGAGTCCTGAGGGCGATTGTGTCTCCAAAGTGATGCTGGACAGCAAATGTCATTTTAGGAGAAAAGCAATTTGACCTTGAACTGTTGCTTTTAGGGCACAAACGCCACTTGGATGGAAGAACAACAATGTTGAAATTCCTGCCCTGACAGAGATGTGCTCCCATGCAAACTGAAAGCGATATTTTCCCTCACATTAGTGTCATTATTGAAGTCTAAATGCATCAGCAGAAAGGCAAACAGGTAAGAGCTATAGCTGTAAGGATTTAATGGTCTTGGATACCAGTAAACAATTGGGTGTCTGAGTCACTCTTTACTACTAAGATTAATTATTTGTTTAGCATTTAGCATTTATCATATGTAATGTTTTTGATCACTGTTCATTTCAGGAATCTTCATCTTGCCAATGCATTTACAGAATAATAACTGTATTGCTCTGCTATGATAAAAGTAGCAGGTGCACTGCACTGCACAAACACAGAAGACTATTGTCTTCACGGAGGAAGATGTTTTATAAGCTCTGAAAGGAAAGAGACACAATTGATGAAAACACAGATTCTGGCTGGTTTCAAAAGTAATAAAAAGCTCCTTAAGCTATATCCTAGGCACAGTGTAGTCTCACAGTTCCAAATCAGCAGACAGAACAATGGATCAGTCTACCAGCTTGCCTGCCACTTTTATAGACATGCAATCTTGAGGTGAAACTGCCCCTGGGACACAGATTAAAGCACATTACAGGTACTTGGCAGCCATTTCCCCAATTAAAGTCAGTGATTCCTCAACATCTGGACCCCAAAGGCAACAATATGTGGCATCAGTCTAGAATAGAATTCCCATCCACCAATTAGCATTGCCCTCTTTTCAAACTTTGACACCACAGATGAGAACTACCATAATACAGGAAGTTGGGATAGACAGCAGAAGTGCTAAGCACTTATATCAGAAGAAAATAAAAATACCACAAGAGCATATTCTTCCTGCTAAGCTTCCTGAGAAATTGGTCTGTCCAAAATGCATTATTGCATCGTCCAACGGAAAGCAGCAGGATGAATATCTCTCTAATATGTGAAGGAGGAGAGAATTTTTATTAGCAAGCTATTGAGATAACAAAGTCAAACCCACTCATCCCACTGGCTGAGTAGAGCACCAGTCTCTGATGTGTTTCCAGCTTACCCCCTTCTGAGGTGTGTACAATCAGCCTCCCATTAGTCACGTAGATGTTATCTTTTCTGACCAAATTGATAAATTGCCACATAAGATGTTGAACATAGATTTGCATCACTGGTGCTGATTGCACTTAACAAAGAAATCATTTCTGACCCCTTGTTCTGTATGTGACAATTTGGGAAATGAACTGCTCCCTTAGATTTGTTTTACTGGCTCATTACAGAAGGGATATGAAAGAGCATATTTCATATTTCCTCTCATGTTTTCATTACATAGACCCATCAATTTCCTACATGCAGAAAGTGTTTGTTTTGTCTTGTCTTTTCCAATGAATATATCTTGCTTTGCTTAATTTCTCCTCCTTGCATTCTCAGTGCTTCTGTATTATGTGTTCAGTCTTCCATCTTTCAGACATTACACATCTGGTAGCCTTCAGGGAGTTACTGAGGTCAAAGGAAGTGCCTGTGTGCCTTTGTGGCTGTAAAGCTGAAGGCAGAAAATGACAGTTGTTGAAATGTCATTTGGGCTAAGGTAATGGGTGGAATCAGCAGGAAATGTGTGGGTTTGGGAAATGAAAAAAGCAAAAGCAAATGGTTGCTTCAGGCTAGGATATGTAATGCAGAACTAAATAAATATAAGATAGATAGGAAGGCAGATGATAGATAGATAGACATATAGATAGATAGATAGATAGATAGATAGATAGATAGATAGATAGATAGATAGATAGATAGTGGAAGCGATCACTTTCGGGCATCTCTGACACCCTTGAGAATCACATGTGGCATGTCTTTGCTGCTGTTCCATTGATCTGTATGGCACAATGGCAATAATGGCAAGGTGCCATGCCCTTGAATCCAGTTTACCTTCCAGGAGGGAAGTGAGTATCGGGGCTGGATATGCATGCAGGACACATTAGATGACAGGTCAGCGGCAGCATCTGCTCAGGGTGGATAGTGACCAAGCTCAGGGAGAGGTAGGGTTATGGACGTAGAGGGAATGTGGAGGGAGACAAAGATGGAGATGGAAAGAGAGCTACAGAGAAATATGGGAGAGCATATTCCTTAGAGAGTACCAGAGGTTGGAAGGAGAAAAAGCGCTGTTAGAGAGAATGAAAAACAGAGGAAGGCAAAAGTGTAAGCAAAGGGTATAAGGTGTCTGTCTTCATAAAGTCAGGGATTAGGAGAAGGACACAGAAGAGAGAGACAGAGAGATAGGAGGGATAGAGGAAGGGATTGAGAAATAGAACAGACGGGTAAAGGGGAAACAGAAAAAGAATGCGGGGATGGCTGGCCTGGTAAGGGAGCTTTGGTCCCCATAAAGTCACATCACTGCAGGCTCTTAATGCAGGGAAGCTGCTGCCTCCACTGATATGAGCAGTGGCTTTAGTGCATGAATAATTCAACAGGCACAAAGGAGAGAGGGTTCCACGGATACAGTGGCATATGGATGGAGCCTAGCAGGGGCCCCCAGGGACACAACGTATCAGGACAGTGCACAAGCTAATCCACATTCCTGTAAGATCTGACCTTACATACCTGCACATGCATGCAATCTGAACTTCGTTTCCATCTAGTTGGGAGAGGCCATCTATCCGCGAACCCTTTTTCGTATATTGTACCTAGGCCTCATTAGGCAGAGTGAATGTGCATCATGTTTTACAAGAGGTTTGATGGCATTGGAAATGCATGCAGAGTCCCTCTTTGGGATAGGATGTGTTATTAATCCAGTCAGGAGAGAGTTAATGTGAGATTTCCTTGCCATGCATTAGATAGAGGCTGCACTAATGGGAGGCAGGCTGCTAGGAACCTGGCCGACTGGGATTAGATAGAGTAGTGATCACAGGGAAGACTTCATCAGAAATGCTGAGGCACCAGGCAGCTCATTACTACTGTAGCAGCACAGCATCAGCCCAATGGTCCTGCTCTCTGCAGCGTAAACACAGAAGCGAGCTCATACACACAGGCATGCTGCATACATGTGTGAAAACACAGTACACAAACACACAAATGCATACACACATGTACACACATACAGACATCTGTTACAAGCCACACTAGTCCACTAAGAGACCATAGTCTTGCATGAAAGTGATTCCTGCTGCACTGATGTGAGGATTCACACATACTTAGACACACACAGGCACCGAGGATCCAAAGCACATATTTATTGTAGCACTGTAGACTTGAACAAGTGAATTCATATGCACACGCACACACACACACACAGTGCCGTGAATGCCACACTGTCAATTTGAAACAACAGAAGGAATTGTGATTTTCAAAACACATCTCACATTTTCAATGAGGTTCAGTGGCTTAAGGATTTTTGAGGACGACCACATAAACAAAAAAATAACCAATGCTATTTTTTTAGTGATTTTCAAACTCGTTTTGCCTTGATACCAGCGTTATAAAGTTTTCTGCCCCGCTCTAGTGGCTAGTGATGACTTTTCATCTACTTCTGACAGTTGACTCAGCAAAAACTGAAATGGATTTGCATCATATAGGAGCCTCCCATACCTCCAAGGTGTATTTCAAATGGAGACTTTTTTCTGTCATCAGATCAGGACTCTAACTTTTTTGTCTGCCAAGATGGTGTTTTAGGTGTTTTTTTGGAAACACTTTTGTATTTTGACATGGAAAGGGATGGAAACTGTTAACAGCTGGAGTTTATGTGAGAAGGCAAACAAACATGAGGAGATAAGGAAAAAAACAACTGTGTGACACAGGTTTGATCCTTTGCAATCACTTATTTTGAGCCTCACACCAACTTTTGGAAGGCCCATTAAAATAGCTCCAGTACAGTTTCACCCACACAGTCGCCACATGTCATCGTCAAGGTAGGCTGTGAATAGCACTCTTTGTCTTCAAAAGGTCTCCCAAAGTTGCCTGACAGAAGGACCGAACCTGAAGGAGCAGAGGATGATTGAACTTGTTTCAAATGAATACTTTAGGCAAGGCAAGTTTATTTGTACAGCACCTTTCATACACAAGGCAGTTCAAAGTGCTTTACATGAGGCATCAAAAGACATTTGAAACAAGGACATTTATAAGGACATTTAAAAAAATAAAAATAAAATAAAAAATTAAATCACAGTGCAAAAGGAATAAAAGTTGTAGTGCAAGTTTAGCATTTAACAGAAAGTGGTGGTGAACAGTTTGTGAAATGAGGATTCCTTTGTCTTCTGTAGTAGAGCGACCTGAGACGAAGACGGGGCAATGTTTCTCTTTAAAAGCACCATAGGTGGCAAACACTTTTGTCTGCTCTAGATGGCAATTGACCATCTCCAGCTCAAATGAAGAAAAGATTACCGCAGTGAAATGATGGTGGGAGTCGTGTGCCTTGTGAGCAGGTTCAGAGGAGACAGCTTAATGTTGATGGGGCAGAGGGGGATTGGCGGTGGGAGTGTGAAACAGAGAAGAGGGATCTTTTTCCTCTGTTGTGTTGACAGCCTTTCATATCCAGCAATACCTCTCCATGAGGAAGGCCAATAAGAACAAATGCATTACCGTCCATCACACACATATACACACACACACACACACACACACACACACACTCACACACACGTGCACAGTGACAGACAGACAGACAGACACCAGACACCACAGCATACATCAGTTGAACGGACAGATTGCAGGCATAAAACAATCACAGTTTCTAACTGCACAGATCCACACTGAGGAAGCGGATCACAACTCTTGAGATGAAAAACACAGATGGTTCAAAACAAGATGGAAAAAAAAGATCAGCTTTAGAAAAACAATGGAAAGAAAATATTTTTTGAAAAAAAAAACATTTATCCCCCCACCATTTATTTATTTACTTTATTTTGACTTCATCCTCTTAGCTTTTTCTTGTATTTCTTCTTTTCTTGATGACTTATGATCATGATGACATGTAAAATGGGAAAAGTAAGATGTCATTTCTTTGTAACTTGCAATCTGTTTCTTCCAAAAAAATGAAAATTAAAAAAAGAGAAGAAGTCAGATGGGCCTTTTATCTAGGTTCTTTTCTAAATCAGTTGAGGACATCAAACCCTCCACTGTAGTCATCCTTCAAAAGGATCATTAATACAATAATCCTTTAGTTTTATATGGACTTTCCACTGCTAGTACTATAGAATCACGGAGAGCACTTTGCTGCTTTTGAAATATATATTTTTTTTAAATCAGTCTTGTGTGTTGTTACTGCTGTTGCTGTCCAGGCCTATTTAAAATCTCATAACACTGATAGCACCTGAATACTTCATTGTTTACCACCATTGTTCGTTATATTCTGCATCAACGCTGTAAACCCAAGGGGATGCCCTCATTGCACGACTGCATTAAATGAAAACATGCATACTGCACCTGTAGAGGTGGACGACTGTCAGCATCTTATGCTTGACATGCAGAAGGCGGATGATGGGGAGAAACTGGGGAAATTTAGCAGAAGCCATTCTCGATCACAGATTCAGTGAATCAATAATGTATCATATTGCAGTGAAGATTGCTTTCCGTTTCAATTCATTTTCATTTAAACACCCCGTTTCATCTGAAAATAATTGCAGAAGTGACTAAAAACAGAAATATGTTATTCATAGGTAGACTGAGGAAGGAGCTGTGGAGCTGTGGCACTTTATGTGAGGTCAGGAGAGCTGACATGATCGGCCCGCTTTCACCTTAGATTGCTTTTCATTTCATCACTTCTTTGCCTGACTTTTGTGCAGCTGTATTGTAAATCTATGTCCGCACAATACCAAACCCCCGCAGCTGTGAAAAATTTAAAAATAATGTCCCATAGGTAATGCAGAATGGTCAGAAAATAATATTTGAAAATAATGTGGAGATATAGATAGATAGACAAAGACAAAGCAGTACTGCTGCCTGTAATTTGTGGGATGTCTCTATACTGTTCCATCAACTGTCTGTTAAATGTCACATACTGTTGAGCCTTCTGGAAACATCTGTGAAACATCTGTGATGGGAGGTGTCCACTTCGTACTCGCTCTCACCAACCTCCCCCTTTCCTCAAATATCCAAGCCAGGTTTCTATAATGGCGCCCTAAATGGCACAACAATCAGTTACTGTGCTTTAATGCCTTAGAATACATGAACTGTCCGTTAGATGTCGGCTGGGACACAAAGAAATGCGTTCCCATGTGCAAACGGATGCACAGTGAAGTGATAGAGGGACAACGCCACTGTTCTCAGCTATTCAAATGTGTCACCTACTCTCTTGGTGGGGGGGGCTTCCCATGTAATTAGACAGCTGTCATACTGTAATCACAGTGATCTCTGGTGAATCACAAGGAAATAGCATGATCCACTTGCTCATTAAGAGACATGCCTCCTCTTCATCTGCTCTGTGTTTGTTTGACAAGCCTGGAGAGATAATCTCCTTGTCTGTGGTGGGATGAAATCATGACTGGCGTTCTGAACAGGAGTAAAGGTGGACACAACCACTCCCAGTGACAGCTTGAGCTAGAGCACATACATGCAAAACTAATGTTAATGAAGGGATCAGCAGATCTGTGCATGATTTCCTCAGGGGATTGTTGAGCTTATGAATTAACTCGTCTTTCATGTTGCCAGGTTGATTTAGTGCAGCCACCACTGTTTGATGGTTTAAACAGTTCAGAAAGTTTGAGCATGGGAAAAGACAGGGCTGTCATATTGTATTGATCAAATGCCTGCTGATGCTCTATGTGCAGGTCGGGGTGTGAAAAAGTAGGTTTGTCCTCAGATGACTCTCTAGCCTCATATACACTCAACTCACATTCCCATTAGGCCACAAATGAACCACATCTTTCACGATTACAATGTGAACATTAAAAAAAAAGGACCAATGGATTAAAATGTCTGCACCATTTCCAGGTGCATTCATATTATTATTTGATACCCCTCAATAATGTATTGTTAAAATCAGAAATGCACATTTAGCTTAATATGAGCAGAGACACAAAAACAACACCAATACTGCTAGCTAGGCATCCAGTTTTCAGATGGACTCCATCCTACTGGCATTGCAGTAGAGAATGCAGATATGTTTGAAGTTATTACTGGAGACGAGAGGATTAAACGATGGTGAGGTTTTAAGGCCACATACCTCCAGGGCGTCTAAAGAGTTAATGAAATGTGTTGGGGAAGTTTATTTATAAGACCTGGTGTGATGTATGATTCGTGCGCTTGGAATGGCAACTAACTAACCCATGGCTGTATGAGCGCAACTTACCTTTTTCCGGCTGGTATTCCCTACACATTTGTATAATTTCATACTTCACCATAGAAGAAGCATGCTCTTCAAAGGGCGTTATATAAATTGATTGGGTAAGAGCTCTTTCTATTCCCCCACTACTGTTATGTGAACACAAATGCTATGCACCAGAAATAGACCCTCTTTTCAGAAGTATGGAGGGAGGAAGTGTGGGGCGGAAGAAAAAAACGCATGCATTCAAGCTGAAGGCCTCACTGAATTGATGGGCACCAAGCATGGAGCTTTTCTGCAGGGAAATTATTTGTATAATGGGAAGGAGGCTGGAGCTGAGAGCTCTCCTCTTGTGGGGACACTCAGCGAAGTGGAAGGAAGAAGCTCCCACCAGATGAGAGACCAATACCAAGGTGCTCTGAAAGCGAGATCTATGCTGGTGATTCACTCTTTTGCTTCCTGTCGCCTGCCTATTTCATCTGCAAAACAATATACCAACAATCTCTCAGACATCCTGAGCCAATATGCACTCCTCAGATTTGCTTTTGCAACGACTGCAGCAGAAATGTCCTCCTGTCTTCATCCGGCTAATGAATCTTGCACGATAGTTTCCAGTCAACTTGCTATGATGAAAAAGAAGGTTGATTGTTTCAAAAATTGAAATGCAGCCAGATGAAATACTGAACTTTGTGCCTTTGGAAACTTAAGTGAGCTAAAGCTTCGACCAAATGTGAAGCCTCATCCCAGTGTACCATAAAAACACTGTTCACAGTTTATATTTAATTTGGCTTCAGGTCTAAATAGTGCATGCATAGTGATCTCTGCTTCAGTAAGCACACGAGCGACCAAGTTTAGAAGAAATATCTTGCTACATTATATGACTAATAACAACATTAGTGCACATGGCTCAAACTGAATTAGTGGCATCCATGAAGAATGGCTTGAACGGTACGGCATACAGAGGACAAAGCATATAGACTGCAGCACTCAGAACGTGTCATACACTGCATGATTTATAGGTCTTTGACTGTTTTATGCATTCCTATGATGTATGTGTGCACTTACCAGAAAAGGAGGCATGTATTATAGGCTAGGAATTGAGGATCAAAGTGAATGATGTTTCAGTCATATATTTTTCAAAGGTTTTAGGGGTGTTTGGTGGTTCTCTCTTGCCTGGAAGGAATATCAACAGCAGCTTTGGAGATGCAGGGAGGGAAATGGCAGAAAACACATGCTTCCTGGCATTGTAAAAAGTAGGAAACATTTTACCATTGTTATTTCTTTAGCACACAATACTTTTTAACATAAGAATGCAAAGATTTGATTCTAAAATGTACATCATTTGGAAAATATAATGCCTCAATGATAGCTGGCAAAGTGTTACTATTATTAAAGAGATTGGCCTTAAAATCTTTGCTTCTAAAATAGTTAATTACAGAAGATGTAATTGCCTGTATAATAATAAAGTGTATAATAATATTGAGGAATGGCCAATGTTCAAAAAGATGATGTCACAATGTTTGAAGCAGAATAGATACAATGTGTTTCGGACCACTGTTTTTTTACCACTGTTATTTGACTTGTCATTGGTAGAAACCTTTTTATCTGCAAGTTTACTTGGCACAGCAATACAAGCTCAAAGGCATATTGGCCTCTTTCACTGTCTGCCTCAGGCATATGAGCAGTATTTACATTCAAAATGCATGTTGTGTGAGTCTCTGGACACATCCAAATCACAGTGATAGCTCATCACTGGAGACCATTGACATGTTCACTGAATTTCCCTCAACTCAGACACTTTTGAATTTCATATCAAAAAAGTGTTTGAAATATCAAAAAAAGAAATGAAGGACCCAGCAGAGAGGAAGAGTCATCATCGTCATTTTTGTGTGTGTGTGTGGGTGTGTGTGTACGTGCCAGTGTGTGTGTATTACTTGCTCATATTCATGTCAAGGGCAGAAAGAATATGCAGCCGTTACAGAGCTATATATTGGAAGCTCACCTTTTTAAGTCACTTAGCATTGAAACAAATGGAAAAACAAACAAACAAATGAATGAATGAATTAAAATAACAATAAAAATAAAAAATATGTAGTTCTTATGTCATTACAGTAACCTCCAAACCTACTGAGTACACACTTCACCTTACCATTCGTACAGTAACACTTTGTTATATATTATATTCAAGAAAAGCATAAATGTAAGAAATGTACAATGACAAGTTGCTATACTTCCTTTACAGTTTTCAGCTGGGGGATTTGTAAGTGGTAAATCTGTGTCATAACAGGAAATATCACACTACAGATCAACACTGGTTGCAGTCAAAAGGTGAAAAGGTGAAGATCCTGGAGCTAAACTAAAGCACATAGATGTGCTAGATGTGTTGCTGTATAATGGAAATGTCATGTATGTTCACATAAACTGTTAATCTCGATTTTCAAGCACATGCAGTACGTAAAGAATTTGTTACATTGAAATTTCAAACCATACTGAATGTTTGCCAGAAGGACGAGCATGTACATGTGCTGATGTTGCTTAGAGACTGTAGTCCTTGTTGAACTGTTTGAAATGCCTGTGGTACTAAGCTGTTTTTTTCTGTAGCAATTCAAAATGAACACACAGGGAATAAAACACAGGTCACCTTTGGGTTATGTTCAAAGAACATCTTATTTCTTTTGCTGTATAAATATATATATTTTACCGCTGGTGCGTCTTGTGTCTGTGGATATCAACTAGAAAAGATGTATTCTGGCGCTGATGGCAGGGAGGAAAGTCCTCAGCAGCCCTGTTCGAAGTCTCTGGCAACAGATCCGGTGCAAGTTTCAACTGGCCAAAATGTAATGGGATATTTTTCCCTGTCAAAGTTGCTACTGCTGAGTATTGAATTGTGTAAAGCGATCAATCTGCAATGTATTTTCTCTCTGTCAGGCTGACAGTCCTGCTATCTGCCCCATAGAAGAGATTCAGCTGTGGACAAGTTTTTTTACTTCATTGACAATGATGTGGTCTTAATAATTGTTTGTGCCAACCTAATGGTAGACTAGGTAATATGTCAGCTATAGGACGTTTGTTTTGTGTTTACTTTCCTGAAAAGTACATTTTTTGTATTGGCTCTGGTGTTTGACTTAATTTTTCATATGTTTTCATTGATTTTCAGAAAGAGGAAATATGGGTTGGAAAAAAAGAATGACATATTGGTTTGTGTACTTGTGAAGAGATGTGATATCAGCATTTGTGAATTGACACTGCAGTATGAAAATGACCTCTTTTCGATTACAGGCAGCAAAGAAATTAACTGCATTATTTCGCTTGCATATGGTAAGATGTAAGCATTCATAACTTTTGAATCATGCAAGATAGAAATATGGAGTTTGGATTGTCACTGCTTTTCAAATTAAACCCTCCATCATTTTATTAGGTTTAATTGACCCTTGAATGAAATAAGGAATATGGAGGTGGACACCCTACATATTTGTGGGCGCTGTCCTTTGTAGATGATGTAACGTTACCGTGGTAATGCAAAGTGTATGTTAGCAATAATGCTAGTTGTTAAGTTGTAGTAGTGTAATAGCGATTTTGCTAGTTTTCACTTGTATGTGTGAATATATACATTATATTCAAGAAAAGCATAAATGTAAGAAATGTACAGCTGAACGAGAGAAAAAGCTGACGAGGTATACAAATGATACGACAAGAACAATATTGTTTAAGGCTGACGTGAGCACAGCTGACATTACTACATATTGGATTGTTAGCACTCTGAAAGAAGCCGGCTAATCGGCAGGTAAAGCACGGCTTTTGGATTATTCCAACAAAGGCATCATCTTGTGAGGTTATGTCTATTTTAAAAGCGCTTTCCGTGGCTTTGGCTGGTAAATAACATTACTTAAAACCCACAAGCATTAGCTTTCATGTCGTGCAAGCTAATTCTTGTGGGTCACTCGTACACTGAACACTTTAATTCTCTCCCTCTCTCCCCCTCTCTCTCTCTCGCTCTCTCTGTATGTCTATGTGCAGCAGTGTAGAGGGAGAGAGAGAGAGAGAAAGAGAGAGAGAGAGAGAGAGAGAGGGAGAGAGAAGGACTCATTCATTGTCAGAGACAGAGACAGACAGATTAGGAGCATCACCATAGCAGTAGTACAGTGGCTAGGTATTAATTCACCACTCACTTTCTCTCAACGGCCACATCAGAGATTTGGCATCTAATGATTTCTGCTGCAACAGAATAATAGGATCTTTCTCCACACCGCCCTTTGAAGTCAAAGAGCCAGATCGTCAGGGTAAAGACTGCCACTTATGATGTGCCTTAGGTACAAATGAGAGGCATTACTTCGCTGAGCCCTCACATGAATATCAATAGCATGCTATTCGGACTGGTGTCAGCCGAGCCAGTCACTTCCCATTTCCTCACTTGGTCACATAGAGAGTTTTCATATACTGGCCAGGAGAAACAAACCTCAGACTCCATTTCTGTCAAAACACACTGTAAAAGTAACTTCATATCACCTTGGTACGGTGGAGAGTTAAGTAACGGTATCGTATGCTTCAAATCATTTCATCAAATTTCATCATTTCATTTCATCAGTCCATCAAATCATTTTACACCAGTGAATGAAAGTTGTTTCTTTGACAGGTTAAAACATCTGTTCTAATTTGCTCTTGATGTTTTATCAAATAGCATTTGAGTTGAAGTTAGTGTGAAAATGATGCAAATGATCCATCATTCTCGCCCACATGACTGTTAAACACAAATCCGTTTTGAGTGGACTCTCTATCTGGCTTTCCCCGCAGATCCAATGGCATGATCAATGGTGTGTCACTGCCATTAGATGACATTTAAAGGATAGGCAAACTCTGGATAACAGACGTCGACTCTGGACTGACGCCTCAAAGGTTTTAGAGTTGGCAGTGTAGCAACAGTGATAGGTCCATTGTGTGTTTTGCAATCTTTAAAGAGTTACCTTGAAATTTGGATTTTTCTTCCCTGCAGACTCAGTGTTGTTTTATATGTTATTATTTTTTTTTTGGTTTGCGGTTTGCTTTTTTTCTTGTCCTTGTAACTGTTTTCAGTTATTTATTCTAATACAGGATTCTCTTGCAAATGAGGCTCCAGTCCCAATTAGAGCTCTCTGTCAAAATAAAAGATAAATAAATACACGTAATAAGTAGCTCAAGGTTGTTTGATTTCCTTTCATCCAATATTGAATGGTTCAACTCAAAGAGCGCTTTCTTCTTCCTGAGCTCATCTTTACAACCAGGTTGTTAAAACATATTTGCAAAATCATTTCATTTCAATAGTAAAAGGATGTAATGTAATCATTACTAGCATTCGTTTGAAAAACCATTTTGAATGTGCTGCAATTGCATCATGAGTGAGTACATGCAAGTGAATACATCAGTAAGTAAATGTAGAAAGTAGAAAAGCTACAGTAGCTTTCTTTGTTTTATTGATTGGTTGGTTCATTACTACTGTGCTTACTGACTGCACACTTATCTTTTGCAAACTTAGTTTACAGTTATAGTTTACAAATCAATTCTCACTTACAAGGGCAGGAAGTAAGGGTGCAAATGGTCTGGCTTCACTCCAGGCCCTGCCGCATCTCAGAAATCATGCTAATAGCAGAATCTATCTATCTACGCCTTTTCTATGTTCATATTTTCTGAAACATTAGATCATTTTTTCAAAACTCTAAACAAAATAATGACACAAAAAGAAAAAAGAATGAAACGCTACATTCAAAACCATGTTATGTCTTCTCAAAATTGATTTTTGCCCCCAAATGGTGCACACATGCCTTCAAATGAAATTTCTAAGAACCAACTGCACACTGCTCAATAAAAAACGCTCCCAGTCAGCTTACGCCTTCTTCATTTTCTATGTTACACTTACAAAATACACAAAATACTGTATACTTTTCAGCAAACATAGTTACATGAAGTACATAAAGAACACACAATGGAAGAAAATATAGAAAATAGGATGACTGGTTACTGTAAAAAAAAAAAAAAAAAAGGCTGCAACCTGTCTTGGGTTTCTGTCTGGCCACAGGATCTCAGCCACATCGCAGGTAATGTTCTTCCTGGCTAAGCAGCGGGGGAAGTATCGATTGGCATGATGGTTTCAGCCCTGGGTGGATCCCTGGATGCTCTTCCTTATCCTCATCCTCCTCTTCCTCTTATCCTTCCTCTCCCTCTACCTCTTACTGCAGTGTTCCTTTCATCCCCAAAACAGGAGAGATCACCTTTGGCCCTGTGCTCTGATTTGTAATTTATCAATTAAGTGACTAGTGTTTATACCTGTAAGCAGTCAGTGTGGCCAATTGGCTTGTCATAGTCTTCAAGACATTTAAGACATGAAGACTATGCCAAATGAATTGAATTGTGTGTAGTGTTGTTCAAAAAGTGTGATAAAGAATTGCAGTCTGAGGCTACGTCCACACTAACTTGATCCAGCCGTGAGCGGCCGAGTGAGAGTCAAGTGGCCAAGTGGCCGAGCGGCGGAGTGGTCTGTGCATGCCCATGGAAGGAAGTATGCTTTTTTGGTGGTCTAGTTTGGACGGGGATCTTTTCAAAAAACGCCATTTTCAAATTTAAACGGCTTAGTGTGGATGTAGCCTGAGTGAAAAGCAGAAGATGTGTATTCTCTGCAGAAAAGTAGGGTTTTGTATATGTCAAGTGTGATATTTGTTACATCAAATACACTGTACTTATGCTGCAGGGAGAATCATTAGGCTCAATAACAGTGTCAAGTTGTGGTCACTGTGTCTCAAGTTCCAGTGTTAGTGTGTAAATAACTGAGAAAAAACTAATGGGGTACAATAGATAAACGTGTCTCTATGTAATATACAAAATACATGACAAAGAAAACTGGAATTTACGTAGAAATGTTTGTATTTCTTAAAAAGAAGCATTTTATTTACAAGAAAATAATAGCTCTACTTAAAACATGATTTAAAATGATATCACAGTCACACAAGTGTTGGTAACAGGGTTGAACAAAATGCAGCACATTTCTGAGGCCTGAGGTGGAAAAATACATTTCTCTGTAGGTTAAACATCTTCTGTCTATGAAGCAATGTTGAAAAAAGAGAAAAGTCAAGGTTAGTTTTGTGAGAGTTTCAAGGCCCAAATGGCACAAATTGCTTTACTGTGTATGTACAGCACATACTTAGCACTACAGATACCCTGATGCTACTAACTAAAAGAGAGCTTCGTAGCCCAGTTCACATTCTGACCCATAAAACCAAAGTTTTCTGATGTGAAAAGTAATGATATTCTCCTGACTGATGGAATTTAGCTGCCGTGCAAATTGATTTGGTTTTCAAATTTGGCTGCAGGGCTGTGTCACTAAAGCTCTGTGTGGTGTGTCACAGATTGGGGGATTTCAGGCTGTGTGGCACTAGGAGCTGACAGGACCTCGGGGTGTCAACCCTATTTCAACGACTGTGACGTCTCTCAGAACCCCAAAGATCAAATCCACTCTGCTACCACCGCCACCAAGAACAGTGTCGCATACGTCAGCAAGTGATAAACACTTAGTGGCCTGGCGATGAAGAAATTCAACTGATCAAGGCTGCTGTCAGGCACAGTGCCAGTCTAGAACTGAACCCGCTGTTGTGTTCTGAAATGCATTTCAACTTGAATAGGTGACACTACACTACTGCCGTTAAGTTTGTAAATACAAAATCACAGGAAGTGCTGAATTGTGATGAGTTGAACGACGCATGCTAACAGTATGTTATGACAGATGTTACTTTATCCCTAATTGTTTTCATTATTTCAAATCTGTTCAAATGTAGAAATACACTACACCCACCATGCATCTTTTTCCACGTTCATACTGCAAGATTTTCCATCAATTTTTTCTTGTGTATGGAGCAACAGTGAAGCAGCCAGTAAACTCAGATTTTTATAATGGATACTTATGTACGATTGCGTGGATTCAAAACACGTAGGACCGTTTATTATACGATTCCATGATATTTCTACTGGAAAGGGCGAATCCAATGTTGCCTCATGATACAGTATTAGGTTTTCAGAAGCACAACTCAATTCAGTCTATGTATCAGCACTTGTGTCAAAATGGGAAAACAATGTGGTGATTCCATGTAATGCCTCATACATCATACATGACAGTGTGTACTGAAGCGTCTGACACCACACGCCAGCACAGAAACGCAATTTTCGGTCTGCAAATAAACCTGTTCCCATACCCGTAATAGCTTAACGATGAGGGTTTTGCACCAAACTATTATCAGATTTTAAGCTGTGATTGCATTTAGATGATATACTGTATATACAGTATGTGCTTTATTATGATATGATTGCCTTGCTCATATTGACATTAATATTTGAACGGATAGCTTTTGCACAAGAAAAACTAATGACTGATTAAAGGTCTTGTGTTGTTTAGGGAGATCACTTTATTTGCAGTACTCCAGGGCTATCACAGCACCTCATCATGAGCTACTTTGCACTGACCCTCGCACCACTCAGAGCCAGAAAATAATTCTCAATAACGATGTGATGTGTTTTTTAATAGTAATTGTAATAATGTGATAGTTTATTGATCCCTGTAGAGAAATTATGTTTTTTCTTGTCCCCTGCAGCACCCGTGGAGCTCATAGGTATTTAGCATCTAGTTCAAGGACAAAGGGGCTTGAACTGTCTTTCAGCATTCTGGTTGATTTAGTATTATTACTGTAGATGTAATAACAGTCCAATCCAATGCTGGTCACACAGAAATGACCTTAAGCTCCTCTGATCTTTAACATAGTTGGGATGACCTGATAGTTCAGAATATTTTTGCATTCACTGCAAATTTGTATTCTCGTCTAATCCGGCTATGCCCACAGAGTAATAGACCGTCTCTGTCACATTGAAACAATTGCAAGTTGCCAGTAACTTTTCTGATAATGTTATTCCACATTCATATTCTTTTTTGTGCTCTAGTAATGGAGAATGAATGGAAATGTAAAAAAAAACAGGCAGAGCCCCCAACCTCCCCCTTGCATCAGTCCAACCCACTAGCATTAATTTAATGCTTCATCTATCTAATATTGTAATCCTAAAACATTTTCTGGCATTGTAATTTCGCCCATCACCACCTCTGAGTCAGTTAGCGGTGACCCACGAGTCCATATTCCCACAGACTCAGACTCCATCAGACTCGCTCTCCACTCAGTTTGTGCATCTTTTGTTTATACAAGCCGCAGTAGGAAGTCTGTCTGTGTGTGCACGTGTTGGGCCCATTCAGGTATGTGTGTTGTGAATGGTGGCTGATTCCAAAGTCAGGTCTCAGCGATGCAGTTATATACACACAATCACACAAACAGACACAAAATGGGTTTTAAGATGGGAATGGAGACATTTGAGTCCAGCCAGAGCACAAACAGAAAAGTAGTTCAGGTATAACAGGGTGGTTACTATATCAGAGCGTTAGACACTCCTGGCTTTCCAGCTGGTTGAATTAACTGCAGTCTGTCTCTTTTATATGGAAAATAGGCCACAAATTACCACCTGAGATGAGCTTTGAGCCGGTGAGCCAGGATGCAGCCTCCTGACTTTTAATATGCATTAGATAGCCTGATTTTGACATTTTATTAATAGGGAAACTGTCAGCAGAGGGATACGGGATTCTTTATTTAATCACTGTTACATTACTATGGTGATTATACTGTATATCAAATGGAAGAAAATGATACAATAATCAAATTTTTATGACGACAGCATATTAATGTGTGTCGTCGAGAAAGAATCTATTATTTTGGACCGGGTGTGTAAACCGCCAGCGAGTTTGTATGCGGCTGTGCTGTCCTTGAGGGAATCGATCGCACGACATTGATATTCATTTAGCCTAACATAAACAGAGAGGCAGAACAACTAAAGCGTACACTTTGGCCCAACAATAGACTCCTGTCTCTCTCGTTCCTATACTTTATTTATATAATAACATCGAATGTCTTAATCCTCCTGGGGTGCAGACAACTTCTAATAAGCCGTGTTATGATGATAAACTACAGGAAGCTTTATCTGTTTGTCTTTTGGGATAGTAACATCTTGTCCTGTGTGTTAATGAATGGATAATGGCAATTCCCCCAATGGAAATAATAGTTGTATAGAAAAAATATATAACAAAAAAAATAGAACAGTCAAATGTTGCTAAAGTGTGCCTTGTGATATCTGTCCAAGATTTGGGAAGAATAATTCCTGTTTTTTTTTATCTCCTCCCGTCTTGATTATTGTAACTCCTTGCTCACATGCCTCAGTCAAACCCTTTCTGTTATCTGTTGTGTCGGTACTTCTTTTATTATTTCTGTGGTTTTTATTTTGTGAAGCACTTTGTAACCCTGATTTTGAACGGTGCTATATAAATACAGATTTACTTACTTACTTAACATTACGTAATAAGTCGTTATCACTTCCTGTGTGTGAGAGTTGGTTCCTTAATGATGATAATGAAAGAAAACTTCTCATACTATGTAATTGAGGACAATATTTGTAAAAGTGCGAAGCTGATGCTTTCTGATACTTTATGAAGTAAGACCATCACATTTAGACTCATGGATTAATTGACTGGAGTTTGTGTTATATTGCACGTAATTGATCAGTCCATTGACCTGAAGCAGTTTGCAAATCTAGTAGTCAGCACTCCAAAACTATGTCTCAATGAACATATAACAATTGCTGCTCTGAGTCAAGATAGAAATGTAGCACATGCATGATGGTGGCACAACAGCAAAATAAATGCAGAGTTCCATGACATAATGCTGCATCGAGCCATTGCAAATTTTGCTAACAACCCAAGCAGTCCGACAACCCATATGAACCCTGCAAGGACAAACAAAGTGAAGAGTGACAGCTCCATTATGAGGACATTACTTTAGAGACCCCATTTAAAAGATCTGTCAGCTTTTTATTGCTGACACTTTTGACACCACTGCAAAAGCCCAAACCAACCAATAATCATTAGCAAATAAGGAGGAGAAATACACCTTGTTTATTGGAATATGTGCCTCTCAATCAAATCCAACACAGGTGGAATTCAAACCTTTAACCGTGGCAGTGTTGGTGCCATGCTCTACCCAGTCAGCTACACAGGAACATAGGATGTCGTCTCCTTGGTGTTCCCTCTGTTATTGAGACTTATGATTCTCCATACCCTGCAGCATAAGTACAGCATACTTTGTTTATTACTTGATTTAACAAATATCACTCAACCCATTTCTGTTTGATTTGAGCTATCCAGGCTGAACCACAGTGAGGTGGTCTGGAACAGCTCAGTATATGACATTACATTACATGACATTACAGGCATTTAGCAGACGCTTTTATCCAAAGCGACTTACAATAAGTGCATTCAACATAGGTAGGCAAAAAACTACTAGTCACCAGAAATTATGAGTGCATTTCCTTCCTAAACAAGCATCTAAGAGCATAACCAGTGCTAAGGTAAAAGTGCAATAAGTTCGCTACCTACTTTTTATTTAAACAAATGACAAATGAGTGAAGCAAATAAAGAGCTAAGACAAATAAGTGAAGCATATAAGCGTATAAGCTAATGCGAAGACAAGTAAGTGAAACAAATAAGCAGGTGCTAAGAGGAAGGGTCAGGGTAGTGTTTCTTGAAGAGGTGGGTTTTCAGCCTGCGGCGAAAGATGGGCAGAGATTCTGCTGTCCTGACA
>OOFE01011813.1:30482-74406 GCA_900323365.1 Monocentris japonica | reverse complement strand
GGGAAAAAAAAAAAAAAAAAAAAAAAAAAGATCCTGGAAACTCAGGGATGAAAAGACAGCAGGAGTCATTTTTCATGTAATCTCTTTGTGGTTATTCAAATGAAAAAAACTTGATGAGGTAATGGTTACGTGCTTAATTGAACCCACCACCCAAATTGTAAATGTATTCTATAGCTCACGTAGATTAGACGCCATGCTGTCTGATGGCAAAGCATTTTTCATACCTTTGGTAGAGATCACTCTCTGCCATGTTGTAGTCATCCCCGCTTCTGTCGTATCTAATCATATAGTCTTCCATCTCTTGCTTTGGATAAAATAATTTTCTCTAGAAGTGAAAACAATGACACTAGTCCTTGTCATGACTGGCCCGTCGGTTTGTTCTGTAACCCCAGAACAAAGAATAATTTGCTTTCATATATTCATGTGTCATGCATGCTGGTTCACTGTCCCTTGGCTGATGCTGCTTTTCTTCCCGGACATTTTCCCACTGAGCTGCATGTTGAAACATAGTTGGGTATGTGACACTCGCCATACCTTAGCCTAGGTGAGTCCAAATTGAATCTTGTTTCACCATTATCATAAAGATAAAGCAAACATCACTAGAAATGTATTTGGAAGATACACGTCACATTTTTCAGTGTTAACTCCTCCTTCAGTGACTTGATCGGAGAGTTGTTTGTCCACTCATAGAGCTAATGTGGCTCTGGAGTAGGTGTTCAAAACTATCAAAAATGTTAAATTAGCGGTTGATGGTTGTTGATGCTTAGATAAACGCTGGCATAGTGTTGATTTTTATACTCTCAGAATTAAATTAAGACTGACGATTTTGTTGTGTACATCTAAAACATTTCACATCAGGGGAACATTCAGGACAAATGCTCTAAAGCTGTGAGTGTTTGTGCAAAATAGTTTGCTGGCCTACATCTAATAATGTATTACACTGACCAAATAATGATATCTTGTATATCTTGGCAAATGATATTAGATGTGAGGACTTGGCCCATATCTAATGGTCTACTGAAGTGACATCCCTGTGGGATTCATGAAGGCGAAGGCATCACTTTTGTTGGAGAACTGTTGGTCCAGGCTCCTTTATAAATCTGTCTCATCCAATCAATAGATGCCTACAGGCTCATTTGTTCAATTATTCACCCACTAACAGGAAGGATCATGGCCTGGCTTTCAGTAGTGGTTGTTTAGGAGGAAGTGTTACTGAAGAGACAGGGGTATTAGAGCTCTTTTAAGTAGTGCTCCTATAAGATAAACAGTGTTTCAAAATGATTTAAGACTCTTGTCTCATATGATTTAAGACTATTTCGTTGTGCATTTCAGACAAACCTTTTCACCGACAGTTACAGTGTGTTGCTACAGTACGCCCTTGCCAAAATATGATTATGCTGAAAGATTTTTTTTATCAGCTCATAAATTAACAAACAGGCATTATGGGCAATAAAACACTGATATTTACACCTGTGTCTAGAGATAACATGTAGTAGCTTTTCACAGTGACACATTATGTCACTCTGAATGTGTACCTTACCAGACTGAAACCACTTTTTAACATCATCCTGACTCTATAAACCAGTCTCAGTTCTATGATGGGATTAGCTCACTATCTGAAGTATTACATGTGGGCTGGTATGTCTCATAGTTGACCATGAGAGAAATGATCACAGAACATTGCATTGTTTGATGTGCAAGCCAAATCTTTCTTAATCACAACATGAATCCCACAAGGAAGAGATGGACTAGCTCAGGGAATTAGGCCAGTAGTAGATTGTGTGAATTTATCCAAATAGGCTGCATCAGAGAGATTTGTTAATATATATTTGGACTCTGCAGCTGATGCCAAGATACACAGGAAACTTCAGTACATCTTTCTCATGCACTTGCACATGCATGCACATGCTCACACATTACTCACGTCTCTCTGTATCGCTGTCCTTGTCTCGCCATGTTTTGCAGAGCCATTTGTCTATCCATAAACATCTTCATTGCCGGCACAGAATTGTGTGAATTCTGAAGTGGTACACCTTCGACTCTCCACTCAGTTTTGGATGTCTTTGTTGTGATTTCAAATGCAGTCAGACAATTGCATCATGTACAAGGGAACGAAGAGAAAAAGGAGATACATTTTAGGTTGAACACAAATGCTATGAGAAAGTGAATTGAGATTTTTTGGGGCATTTTTTACCATCAGTCTTGATTTAATAAAGTGATTACACAGATAAACTCAAATACAAATCAACTGTATTTGATTTCATATATTTTATCCTCTTTTCACCCTCTCGTTGGGGCACACAGATATAAATCAAATAATTAGTTCTGACTTGACATTTGATTGGCCTAATAGGTTAAATATATTTGTTCATCTGTGGTGTGTGAAAACTGTTAGTTGTTATCATCATAGTTGCATCTTCTGGGATGTGCGAATGAATACAAAACAATAGGATACTTGTTTCATAAACCCCCTCGCAACTTGCCAACTGTCTCAGGAGATATGACCTAATAAAAGCTGTCCAAAACACACACAGCAGAGAAATACTGCGCCCTAACATCAAACAAACTATAACCGATACATAATGTGATAATTGTCTCTTGCTGTATTGAGAAACTGAGAAAGAGTCAAGCCAACATTTAGCTCAGCAAAGGCCTGACAAGACAGACAATGTGCTACTACCAAGGATCACCTTGATTAAGATTACAGGAGGAGCCATGTTTCAATACTTTGAAGTCTTGAAGCCTTTTACGAATTGCACTGAAGGGTTTTCAGTCTAATCCATGAAGTGGCTCCAACCGGCACTGCAATGGCTATGATTCACAACATTTTGGCTGAAAAACATTTCAGATGTCAGATGGATTCCTGTTGGGTGTAACATTTTCTGTGACGACAAGTAAACAAAGTATAGATGGATCTGAGTGATCATGCTTGCATGTTAAAACAGCTTGGAATAATCTGTTCTGGTTTTCCTCTTTTATGTCAGTGAAAATTTGTTTTTTGAATTTGAGAGTATGCTGTCACTAAATCTTCACTCTGATCATGCCAAATGTTTTGGTTCATGTGGAAAGTACGTTCCGCCCGTTGAGTACTTCAGAACCAGAGAATGCAGAAAACAGGGACTACACGATTCCAACAGAATAATTGGAACCATGCAGTCGAGCAGATTTTGTGGTTTGGGATTTTAGGCCCATAGCTGGGGCTGTGGGAAAGTGGGGGAGGTACACCCTCCCCCACTTTCCCACAGCTCCCTACTCTGCTGCACCACTCCTGCCCCTATAAATACCTCAGGTAACATCAGGAAATCACATAAGGAACAATAAGCTAATTGGTTTAATTTTAACCTAGTGTACCAAATGGTTTCGATGATCAGCTTTATATGACTTTGCTGTAATACAAAATATAACACAGGAACATCATGGGGACCTCGAAATAAGTCCCCTTAGGGATATTCTTGATCTTGGTGGTTGCAGTTAATGTGAAATCATGTTGATAAATGGTTAGCAGGATTATTAAAGTGCTCTTTGGACAATGCATGATGAAGCTTTGGAACTCTGAGCGTAGCCACATTGTGAAATAGCTTTGATGTTCATTTCAGCCATTGTATGATGACTGACGTGTTGGAGTCTTAATGTGTGGGTGTGTCTGTGCTAAGTGCCCTGATCAGTTACTTTAGGTCTCTACCACTATTCTATTTCGAAAGCCCCTGTAGACACACACCAAAATCATTCTCAACCAAACTCCAATGACGGCTGTAAACCAGGCCACCATCTTCATCATTATCTAGACCCTTTTGTTCATTAGCACGTTCCATACACAGTTCATGAAAGCATGCCGCAAAGCAAACAGTGTCAGTTGGGGATGTCAAAATATGGGAATTGTCTTACATTATCCTAAATGAGTTGAATTGATCTTATTTGATCTTATAGTTTTTATCATTTCATCATATCAAAATTTGCCAGAAAAGTATTTGGAAGCCATGTTTAAAAAAACAAGGGAGCATCCAGGATCAATGTTCCCACTAAGGTGCAAGACAGTTTGGTGACCCAGATCTAATAATTTATCACATTGACCACAAGTTTTGGTGGCAAATGACATTAGATGCAGGCATTTTACACTCAGTAAGATTACTACTACAAAAGCAAACAGTAATAAGTAAGATTACTTCCAATAACATGAACTCATGAGACAAAACTTTCTCCTAGTCGTATTCCCTTTATATATTGCACTTTGATTCTGTTCAGTAATAATGAAAATCTAGCATTGGTCACAGCTCTAGCTGTTCTGTCCTCCTGCTCTGTCTCATAAATAACTTGGCCTTGAAAATACAAAAATACAGCAGCAAATTAAATTTCTACAGAACACCATATGAATGATTAATACCTTTGCAAAGTCAACATACCGTTGAATATCACTTGCATGGCCATATTATAAACATTATTATCATGAAGTTCTGGCTGCCAGCTTGCTTGTGCATTAAACATTTCACATTCCAGTCCGACCTAAGGCTAGTCTTCTGGAATTTGTCATTATGTCATTCGTTGAAAACATTGTTCAACAAATCTGGGCCAGATTTGCCATAATGATATTCTTTAAAAAAAAAAGCAATACAAAAACCCTCTACTGTGAAGATCCAGTGATCACGCTAACCCTGCCGGTGAGTTTCATTTGCTTTCTCTGCCATTCTGCCATATCTAGTATGCGGTCCATTAAAGATGGAGGTTATATGTAAGAGAAGAGGGCTTGTGACCAGAAGATGGTTTGATTCCCTGAACTGGCTTGGAAATTGTGGGTGGGGAAAGTGAGCGAGTAACACTCTCCTTTCCCTCAACAACTACTGTTGAGGTGCCCTCGAGCAGGGCTCTTGACCCCCAACTGCTCCAGTAGTTGTGGCCAACAGTAGTAGACTTGTTGTACTGGACAGGTGTGAATGTGTGTAACTGTATGACATGAAGCAGGGTGTCACTGGGAAAGAATAAGCATGCAGTCAACTTTCCCTGGAAAAATAAAGGTTAAAATAAAAAGAAAATGCAAATACATGAGCATTTAATCATGCAATTCACTTACGTAGTACTTTATTATTGTAATCTATTCACATTGGCAGGATCAGGAGAAAATGAAAACACTACAAATGAAATATTTTCTTTCTGTATTTGGTCCAAAGAGCTAGCTCTAAAGTGAGCAGACATTTGAAAACCACAGTGAACACATAAATCTGCACCATATTCATTGGAATGTGTTACACGGGAAACTTCGCGTAACTCCAGCACATAGTCTGAGTCACCAAAGTCAGCCAGGTGTTTGTTGACGCATTATTCCTGTATATAACCAGCAACGATGCTTTGATGTTGCTATCTCTAATGAAACGTGAAGTTGTGTTTGTTTTTCAAGTCACAAAACCATTACAGAAACATGAGTAACAATTCTGTGTTACCTTGTATGTTGAGAAATATGCATGTCTACATAGCTCGTGTGCCCTGGCAGAAACAGGGTGAGACGGTTTCTCAGTGACAGTGAGTTATGTTAACTTAGGTCTAACTTGTTGTCATTAGTAAGGCAAAGGCTTAGGCCTGCAGTACTTGTCATGACATGTCAGAGAAACCACTTTGACTGCTCTGTTGTTTCATATCTGCCTAATGTGCAGTCCAGTTCCATCTGACAATCCACATTGCACATTGCTATGCTGTGACCGATCATTCTCCTCATAAAAAACAGCAAACAACATAATTAGTGCCATCTATTTTATTTATGAGCAATGATTATGTTTACCCTCTTTTAATGTTGTAGTTCAAATGCAATGTGGTGAAGAAGATGGCCTGCCTGCTGGGATTTCGGAATAAAAATGAAATAAGTTCCTGGAGAGGAGGAAGGCCCTCGCAATGTTGACATAAGTTATCTTGAGGCTGAAATGTGATAAACGCCTACTGAGTTTTGCAACATGGCCTACGTACAGTTTACATACACTTGTAAAGAACATGTATATCATGGCAGTCTTGAGTTTCCAATGATTTCTACAACTCTTATTTTTCTGTGATGGAATGATTGGAGCACATACTTCTTTGTCACAAAAAACATTCATGAATTTTGGTTCTTTCATAAATTTATTATCGGTCTTCTGGAAATCTGACAAAATCTGCTGGGTCAAAAATATACATACAGCAACTTGAATTATCAGTTTTGGCGACGTAGAAAGTTGTGTCAATCAAATTTACTTTGTGGCATGGCCTCTTCTTGTGAGTGATTACGATTGACTACAGCTGGTGACTTCTCTGAGCCAGTTTAAACAGGGCCTGTTTGATACACTCAGCCACAAACGCTACAGTGGGAAAGTCTCAAGACTGCCATGATATACATGTTCTTTACAAGTGTATGTAAACTTTTGACCACAACTGTATATCTGCCCATTCTAAAAATTTATTGGCACACACCAGCCTACTTCACACCTCATATTCTGCTTTGACAACTTTAATGTTGGGTGTTCATTCTTTCAACATTCAGCACAGTTGCTTCCACTTCCTCTTTGCTGTTGGTGGTGTGTGTTTGTGTGTGTTTGTGTGTGTATGTGCATGTGCGTTCCTATCAGCGGTTTCCTTCTTTAGCTGTTAAGCAGAAACCAGCTCTCCATCCCGCCTTTGTATCAAGGTTTACTCATGAGGGAGCTCAGAGTAACAGTTTTAGTTTGCCTTTTATGAGTGGCCTTCATTCTTTAACTTATGCCTTTCATAATGATACAGTGGAATTGCAAGTTAATGCCAGCGTGCGTGTGTGTGTGTGTGTGTGTGTGTGTGCGTGTGTGTATTTGTAAGTGTGTTTGTGTCAAGGAAGGCGTTTTCCTTCCTTGATAGTCTCCTAGAGAAGATTGTTGTCTGGAATAGCTCTCTCACTAGTCGATTCTGCACAATGCTGGTAAAAGGTCTAATGGCTCCAGTTAACTTGCTGCAGCCTCTGGCATTATTTGTAGGGGAAATTCACTAATGGGAACTCAGACAGGGTGATTCCCAAGACACAACTTGTCTTTGGACAGATGCTGATGGAATCTTCTATCCAGAGTAGCCTCCACATAAACATGTTTGAGGGTGGCTTCTTGAACAGAACACTTTCACACCAACATGACCTGTTAAATGATTCCTAAGCAGAATAAATTGAAGAAAATGACATGTGCTAAGGAAGCCAGAAATAGTGCTGTTCAGAAAAGTCATTTAGCGGAGCCTAAAGAAGTATTCAAGTGATGAAGGTAGTTATTACATGCACCAGATACATATGAACACTCTTGCCCACATCCCACATGCTCATTCTTCCTCTCCTGCTGTCGCTCGCACCCCACACACACCCACATTCTCACCACTTCATAACTGCAGACTCCGGAGTTCTGAAGTTCCCCTTAATAAAGTGAAGCAAGACGTCCACCTCCAGATGACCTTTACATTGCTGTGTGTGGCATGGGCTCTCGATGTGTGAATAATCGGTGTTTTCTGTGTATGGAACACCCCTGCTATGTGACTCACCCCAGGCCTATCATTAGATCCATTAGGTGCTAAGTTGGGTGGCAGAAGGCAGAGGCAGACAGGGGCCAAACACACATATTGGGCTCTTCATTTAAGCTGAGTTAGCTATTCATGCTGCTCTGCGTGAAGGAGCTCAGGGGAATAGGTGAGATATCACAATGATGAAAGGCCTCCCTGTAGCCCTTCCATACAAATGAAGAAAATGAGACAATCCAACCAGCCCACCCTCCAATGTTCTTGTGAATCTCAGATCAATACATAGATTAGACAGCTGTGTAAGTGTGACAGAAGAAGACCAACAGAATGCCAGACAAACATACCTGTAAGTGAATTTCAGGGGAACTTTATCAGGTACTGAGTTGACACGAGGGTAGAGCGAAGGATGGAAGACTGAATGCAGAGATACAGTAGAATGATTAATGACTGGAAATTGCTGACAGGTTAAGCGGCAGATGGAGAGCAGTCAGTGGAAATGAAGGGAGCAATGTCACAACCACATATTTCCTGACTGATTACAGTAAGAGTTAAGTCGGTTCACATATTGGTTTACAATGAATACCAAAGATGCACACCAATTTTTGAGGGGAAATCCCCACAACGTGATCTATGTCTTGGCTTCTGTCTGCTAGAAGACTTTCACTCATTTATGGTTCCAGCAGTTCTCTCTCTCTTTCTCCCTCTCTCTCCCCACTCTGTGCTTTAAAGCGTCCTCTCTGAAAGGCCTGTAATCTCTGGGTTGCCTCCACTCATCCCCATGTAATGATCCCACAGTGAAACAGGATCAGGAAGAAAGAGGTGGGAAGAGCCCTCCAGGACCAAAGATGGAAAATAATGGGTCATTGTAGACATCCATTACGGGGCCTGTTTCCTGAAAGTCATCAGCCCCAAATGGCATCTAATGTGTCTATACCCCTACACATGCCCATGTACAGCACACATACTAGTTCTAGATATAGCTTGCAGAACAATGGATGGTGAAAGATGGGCTTGTGTGCAACTGTCTGTGAGTGTATGCCCCTGTGTCCAAATTCGCTTTCACTTGCTTTATGTAATAAACTTTATTGGTATAGCCCTTTTGAAAAAAAAAGGTTGCAAACTGCTTTACATCAAAACATAAAAGAAAACAAAAAATACAAGTTATGCTCGCATGCATATGTGACAGTGCTTTCCTACATAGTTCTATTATACACCCCTGCTCCTTTGTAATGAATTACCCAGACCCTGCTATATACAGTGTCTGGCCTGCTCCTTAACCGTGCACTGTAACATTAATATGCTCCTGTTTAAGGAGAGCCTGACATCTCATCAATTTTGGCCCCACAACCTGCAGTGCTTGGAGATGGTGGCTGGCAATTTGTGCCCCTCTCTGCAGGGCCTTTAGTATGCCTAGAGGCCCATAAGAGGCAGGGTGGCATGGAGGAAAAGAAGCAAGGGCCAGGGTGGTTATATGGGGTCAGACAAAACGGGTGAGGGTATTTGCAGTCTTCATGTCTCCATGTCTCTTGGAAATGTTTCTGGCAATGCAAGATGATGATTAAGATGCAGGGTTATAGTGCATGGAGCACAGAGAGACAAAAACATTTCTCATGTTTGTTAGTGTGTTTTATTCCAGAATGATACACTTTTACCTCAATCAAATAACAAATTGTCATAAGCATTTTCCTTGGCCATGACGTAAGGCAGTTAATGACAATGTGACCTTTTTGTTTATAAAGGTTTATGTTTAGCTGGAAAATGTGTTAACAGCAACATTGGAGGCTTTCTATCTGACATCTTTCAATGTCACTCGTGCATAAAACACAATGCACAAATAAATGCAGAGTGACTTGTATCTGTAACCCATCATTTGAAAAAATGTAAACTGAATTGTAAATATGCAGGAAGTGTCCACACAAGCATATTTGTAAAAATGTTTATGTACAAATCATTATATTTTAATGAAAAATTAAATCTGAGTTCTCCCTTATTGGGTATGATGATGAATTAAAAATAAATTAGGTTAAACGTTTAAACTCTCAAGCTTTTATTTTGAACGCTGCACACTATAAATCTTAGTGATTTTAGAAGAACATGCTCAAAAGTATCCACACAAAATATGACAATATATTTGTAAAAATCTTAATCTTAGTGTTTATGTACAAAATGCTAAAGGCATTTATTCACAAATACCACTGCATATTTACATTTTTTCAAATTCTGGGCTACAGATACAAATAACTCAAATCCCCCGGTTCTCCTTTTCAGACTATTAAAGGACACTGTATATCATTAGACAGAAAGAAAGAAGTGGCATCAAATTGAATAGTGAAATGTTTTGTGGGTCTTTTCTGATTGTTGCAACAGTTAAGAAGGGAAATGTGTTATCGAGTGAAAGGAAACAGAGACCAGACTCTGTCTGGATGTGTGTTCATGTCACATTTATTTAGCTCTGACATGTTTTTGTTGTGTGTGTGTGTTGGAATCTGTCTGTGTGCCAGCCTTGTCCTTTTTGGCCTAAGTATTTCACATACCATTTACAGAGACGTTCAACCAGTGACACCTCAACAGTTGTGCAATTCAAGAAATTTCATGACTACTTCCTAAAAAGCCATGGACATCTGGTCATTGTTGTTCTGCTTTCAAATCCAATAAATCCAAGATTATTGTTTTCCATAGTTTTGAAGTATTGACTCTGAGTTCCTTACGAAATGATATCCCAAGCATCACAAGATAGTTGTAGGACATTTTTATGGGTTTGTGTACATTCAGTCTCTCTCTCTCTCTCTCTCCAGTACGGGTGTATCTGTATATGAATGTGTGTGTGTGTGAGTGCATACATCTCTGTGATTTAATACCAATTAAGTGAGGATAGACAGCACATACCCAGTGTCTGTTCCTTCTGGGAGCCTGGTTTGGCCGGGCTCTGGACTGTAATGTTCTCCTCGACTCTCCTGCTCTTCTCACTCTCTCTAAAGCTTATTAGTTTTCAATCCCAGGCCCTAGCAACAGGGAAACATTTACACCAGTGCACAATAACACTCAATCAGCACAAGCCATTAATTAGGGCACTGTGTGTTGGATATTTCATGGAGGAAATAGAAGATTGTTGATAGAGGAGAGGAGCGAGGTGACGAAGAAGCTTCCTGGGCCAGCTGCTGCTTCTCTCTCTGCCCAGGATGAATAACCAGTCAGCTGCTTCTGTCTAGGATGTCTGGTCTGTCTGGCTCCTATGTAGTCTGTCATACCTAAAAGGTCAATGGGGAAAAGTGAGGAAGTTTTGTTGTGTAGCATTGTCTGCTATCTGTGTTTAGGGCCCTTTGTACTTCTGTACTTTAGGATATACTCATCTGTTGCTGTTGCTTGTCCTGCAAGATTCAAAGGCTTTTACATTGCACTGTAGGAATTTAGCTGACACTGACAAAGACAAGGCAGGCTGAAGTATTCTTGAGGAGCTGAAGGGATTGAAGAGTGTTTCAGGAGTCAGGCTAGGGGGGAGTTGCAGTAGTCTTGCAGATGGGAGATGACTAAAGCTTGAGCCAGATGCTGAGGAAGGGTATGATTCAACAGATGCTGTAAAAAACCTGCAGGATCAGGTTGTGGCTGCAATATGGGTCTTATACGACAGTTGGCTGTCTGAAGTTGTCTGATTCGTGGCCGTCTGGACAGGAGTCACTATATAGGAGTCACCATATCAATAGTGTCGGAGGTCTGGATGCAGGAACCTGGATACAATTCTGTCACCACCTCACCTTACTGTTTGTGAGACTTGTTTATTTAGTATCACCTCCTTTCACTCCCTCTCTTTATCTAATAATAGTTATTTTCCATCTATACCATAGGACCAGGATAAACTAAATCTGTTTAACCCTTACACTCTCTCTTCAGATTACAGCTTTTATCAGTGCATTCCACCCATTTTCTGACGACCAGGAGCATCTGACAGCATTTCGTTTCTACGCCCTCAATCCTATTGTGGATCCCTGGGTCTTCATCATCTGCCGCAAATCTGTGTTCCGCCACCTTTGTTCTTTGCTGAGCTGCTGCTTTACCAGGGGTGCTGTGAAGACCACAGACCACTGCTCTCTCTCTCAGCCCCCTGACAACCACATTCAGCACAGCCCCACAGACATCACAGTTCCACAGGCCAACTTGTACTCCAGCTTGCCCCTGTGACAAGCCAGAAACCTTGGTCAGTGCAGAGTAAAGGACTGGGGTTTGAGGTGGATGAGTATGGGAGAATTCCAGACTTCCAGGTGTGTTAAAACATTGGAGTAAATTAGTGCAATGACAATTATGCAGTCATTGGACGGAGAAAAATGGATTGTGAGTGAGTAGCATAAGAAAGTAAAGTCTGAACTATATGGAAGTGTGTATAATGTATGTGATACTACTTGGGACAGTGAACATATATAATTCCCAGGTAGTGAGGTCATCACAACCAACACCACCATAACAAGTGAACATGAAAGTGACCGTGACTGACAAGACTTCTGCACTGAACTAAATCTCCAATAGAAGGCACAAAGACTTTCACAAACAGGTATCTGAGACAACTGAAATATTCTCTATGTGGTCCCTGAATTAATTTATTGCGCTAGGTCTTAAAGTATACTCCCATTGATCAATGGAAACAATTTCTAAGTTGCAGTGAGAATTTTGTCATAAAACAAACAGTACTGTAACTTATCAAATTATTAATATTAAATCAAGTGCACTAACATTTTCTACGTGCTCAGGGGGGCATGCATTATTAGAGTAGCATAGAGCAACGGTAAACATACACATGCACGCACGTCCAATTTTAACAACATTTAACATCAACATCATTCAACATCCTAAGCACCTTAAAATCCTAGCAATTCAGATCAAGGTACACATCAAACCATATCATGTCTACAAATTAAATACTGTAAAATAAGATTGTATGCATTTAGGTAAAGCTATATGAGTAAACAATATGCATGAATGTAAACTGTTGGAGCAGGTAACTCTCATCCATGGCATGTCCAGTTTAAAAAGCAGATCCATCCATGACATGACTGAATGGTTTTGAGTTGCAGGTCGCACTGAACATGATGACCTGCCTGTATATTTCAATAGCTGTCATCATCTGGGTCAATTACATGTTCATCCAGTGGATTAATCCAGTGGATTAACAGGTCTCTCTTTTGGCATCACTGATCCAAATGAGAGACGCCTATCCGTTATGACTAAGAGGTTTCAGATTCAGACCCTGAGCTAAACCAAACCATTATCACCATCCTCCCACTACGCAGCCAGAGAGTTCTATAGTTCTGCTAAAGATACAATATATCATTGTACTGCATGGACATTTGATGCTGTCCCTGTCTCTCATTTTTATTCATTTCGAAACAAACTACCCATGATTGTCTGTGAATGTTCTTTTAAGAGTCCTTAGTGCACTTATACCTGCTTTTGAAAGATTCTGGTACGGTTTGCTGCAAAATGCCCTGCAGAAATTGGTTCTGTTGTATGTGATAGTAACTGCATTAAAGATGTAGTGGATTTGTGCCCCTTTATTGTTATATACTGTTGTGTATGCTGAACATTGAGTTTTATTTGCTATATCTATTGTGATTGTGATCCCAGTGTTGTTGTGCAGCACAGTCACTTATGGTCTTTGACACTTACCTGCATGGCCTTACTTAAATCAGACACTTCTGTGCATTTTGTGCTTCTTTGTGGATATCAGAGTTTGAATTTTGCCATCCATTAAAATGAATGAATGAATTAAAAAAAGTTATGAAAATGTGAAGACTCATTTCACTTTATGGTAGACATGCTGTTCCTGTGATCAGTTAAAAAAAAACAAAGTGAATCAAAGTTCCAAAAGGAAAATTGTTTGACAACATATGTCTGTATGCATGTTCTCAAAGAGATATATTACAAAATGTGTTTATGTTGATTATGTGCTGTTTAACACTTCAACATATAAATAAAACAAATACTGCTCTCCATCGCAGCTCACTTTTAGTTTGTAATATTCACAAGACTTGAGGACATTGGCCGAGTGTTTACACAAACTGAAAGCAGAAACAAGACAAGATAAACAGAAAAAAGGTTTTGTTTAGGTGTAGATAACCCAGTTTTTGCCTGGTCTGTACAAATGTATCTCGATTACAGAGGAACATCAAAGGTTGATGCTACCTGTCGATATAGAGGTGGCTGAAAAAAAGAACATGCTGATCTTATTTCTAAAACTGGAGGTTATATTTGTTCATCTTGAACTTAAGTAAAATATACTTCAGGGACATTTGATTAAATATACAGTAATGGAATGGCTTAATATTGCTAAATGTATTGTGAAATGTGCAGCAGTGGCATTGCAATCAAACATGATTAAGAGGAAAGGAAGGAAGGATTTTGGTTTTGAGACTGAAAGTGATACGCAGGGCTGACCAACACTCACAATTTAGTGATTAAATAGCTGATTTTGGTACGGTGTAAACATCTTGTTTAGATCTATGAAAATCTAATCCTTTCATAAAGTCATAATTTAGTTAAATATTGACCTCGAGGTCACAAAACATTTATGAGTAGGCAGAGCAGCGACTGGTACTATAGCACCCCTATGTGGTTAAATAACCTTTCACAACCAGTCAGTGGCACAATTACTTCTATGAACACACAATCTACAACTGTACTTGCAATTTTATTTTAAGTAGTTGTTGTTCAAGTAATCTAAAAGCAGAGCGAGAGCTACTTTGTAGATTTTCTAAACCAATGGTTCTCAATCCTGGTCCTTGAGTACCTGGTCCTTGAGCCCTGCTGGTTTTCATTCTAGCCATCTAATCAGGGACTGATTTACACCCGTCAACTACCAGGATAGTAAGCCAGCAGGGCTGTGGTACTCCAGGACCAGGCTTGAGAACCACTGCTCTACGCCAACTGAATTTCCCATGGCGTATTCCATCTTGGCACCAACCCGTCAGCAACCCCTGCTGCTCAACATGACATAACCTGAGAACAAATGATGCCACCATATCAACATAGTACTATTACTTTATTTTCTAGGTCTTTTGAGCACATTGATCCAAAAAAAAAAAAATTTGGCTAATATCTGATTCTGGGGCCATCACTTCATTCTGTGAGAAAAGAACTGTCATTTCTCAGCATCTGCAGCTCCACAACTGACTGCTGTCCCAAGGCAAAAGCTCTAGGAGTAGCTTCCTGCCTCAAACAGTTTGATGACTATGGCCTCTTGGGGTTGCAGTTCCAGCGTGCTCAGGGAGGTAGATCCCAAACGGTCCAGTCCTGTGCTAGTCACAAACACCCCAGCATCTGGCAGACGGGGGGCCCAGGCTGGGTCCAGGGCATGAGATTCAGGTCCAATATTGAGCAGAATTAGGAAATGGACACAACCCCAGGAGCGCCGGAAGGCCAGGATGGGGGGAGATGAAGCCTGAGAGGCAAGAGTGGAGTTGGAGGAGGAGAGGGAGGTGGTGTTGAAGGGGAGAAAAGTGAAGCTCCCGAAGAGAAGGGCTTCCTCTTTAGCTCTAGAGTGACTGAGAGAGGTAAAGAGAGCTAAAGCTGAACGCTTTACCTTCTCCTGATCCTGAGGATGATAGAGATAGGTGTCAGAATGTAAATACAACCTAACTAATGTGTCCATTAACTACACTACATGGCCAAAAGTATGTTGACACCTGCTCATCGAACATCTCACTTCAAAATCATGGGCATTAATATGGAGTCGATTTCCCCCCCTTTGTGCTATAACAGCGTCCACTCTTCTGGGAAGTCTTTATCCTAGATGTTGGAATATTGCTGCGGGGATTTGCTTCAATTCAGCCACAAGAGCATTAGTGAGGTCGGGCACCGATGTTGAGCAATGAGGCCTGGCTCGCAATAGAGTTCTTCCACACCGATCTTGACAAACCATTTCTGTATGGACCTTGCTTTGTGCACAGTCATACAGAAACAGGAAAGGGCCTTCACCAAACTGTTGCCACATAGTTGGAAGCACAGAATCATCTAGAATGTCATTGTATGCTGTAGCTTTAAGATTTCCCTCTACTGGAAATAAGGGACCTAGCCCGAACCATGAAAAATAGCCCAGACCATTACACACACACGAAGGGGTGTCCCCGTACTTTTGGCCATGTAGTGCCATGTTCAACATAGCTGAGGTTAGCCATAGCTTGATATACTGTATATGGCTTGCATCTTCATTGGTTAGCCAACTACCTGAGACAGAGCATGTTTGTTGTTTCTAGAGCGTTTCTTTATTACTCACCACATGGGAATCTGATGTTTCACTATTCTGCTCTCCTTCATGTGACCATGACCTATTCTGTATGGCAGAAAGGTTTTACTGACATCAAAAAACTTGACAGATATTTTTGGGGACTCAGGAACTCAAGCAGGGACTTTACCTGTGTATGACCGATCTCTTCACCATACCGAACTGCAGGTGATCCTGGTAGAGTCATCATCAACACCAGGAGTAATTTCTGCAAACCATAGGATGTTTTACCTCCAACCTGCCAATAAGAGAAAACATCAGTTTAGCTATGAAATCTCCCCTGCCTCGACCAAAGCAAGAGGCTATGACGTTTTAGTTTAGTGTACAAATATTTCTAGAACTTCAGCATAATAATTACAAGGCCAGGATGTTTACAATTAGTGATTGTCAAATTAACCAATCAAGGCCAGCATGATCTGTTTGGCCTTTGAGGTTCGAATATAATAATTTTATTACAAAATTAGATATCCACCATTTAACGAAAGTGACACCTACTTCAAAAATTGAAACAAATTTTACTGTTACAAGATAGATCATTAAAATCTTTAAAACACTTTTCCAGACTGAATTCTATGCATTTTAGACATACAGAATGATATGTATAGTACTTCAGGCTCAAGAATTTTTTTTACTAAAAATTTATACAAAAAGGTTGGCATGCAATACAAACTGTAAAACTCATCATGCCAATGCTGTGAGTACGCTTTTCAGACATAGAAAGCTATTTGTCCCATGGAACTAAAGTCTCAATCTTACTGTCCAACTGGGCCATATATCTCCTATGGTTGTTTGCAAGAGCATCTCTATGGCAACAGCCACTTCTTGAGCAGACAGGAGGTGATGTGTAGGTGGCAGAATTGACCTCATGACCACCTCTACCAATGTAACGTTGATGGAGCTGGAGGTGTTGAGAGCAGGTAGAACATCTCTTGTCTGTTTCACCACCACAATCCTGAGGAGATGCATAGACATAGACACACACATTCCAACCGACTGCTGGAACTTGATTTTCAAATGGAAGAACATCCATCCACAGCTGCCTGTATGGCTCCACACATTACCTTTCCTCCTCCTCCTGAGTGCTGAACTCCTTGATCAAACCTCTCCACTCCAACAGAGTCTGAAATTTAAATGTTGGAATTTTACTTAGGGAAACTGCTAATGGGAAAACCACTGAAAAGCATTCTTAGCCAAGTTACCTTTTCTGAATATGCTGCATCCGTGTCACAGATCGCAAACCCTGCCACACCCTGCTCCAACCAGAATCGGAGTGCATACTGTGGAAATGCATGTATGCCGCATGTCATGCTAGCTACATTAAAGAAATCCAGTATCTCACTGAGAACTTTTAAAACAGCCATACGTAAACATGTTGTTTAATAGGATGACCAGGAGGTACATCATCCGATATGAAGTCTACTTTACCTGTACTGTGGCTGAGACTTCTGAGGGCACGTCTGCGTTTTCTCCTGCTGGGTCCTGAGGGCCAAATAGATCCAGTTCACAGAAGTCCAACACCACTTTGAGGCCTGCAGGTAAGGAAAATGATCAGTAATGAGCCCACTAAGGATCAGATCATGCATGTGTCGTCTCAGGCCACTGAGCCAGCATGCGTCATGCAACCAGTATGCCAAAAAATAAAAATACTTTACTCACCTACTTTGTTGCTCTCTGTGAGCAGATGCTGGATCTGAGGCACTGTCCCCAAGCTCTCATCAATCATAGTGAGGTCTGAAGGAGATGACTCCTTATGAAACAGATCCTCCAGGATTAGTGCCCCTATACCCAGGGACTTCAAGTAGGGAAGATGCTCACACAGCACTTGAAAAATATTAAATGTGACAATAAAAGTTAAGCTAATGCATGCAATTTTAATTACGCATTACTGCCAATAGTTCACAACTCTCAGACAAACTGTTGAGGTCAACCTAGCCCACTCACCACTAATGCCCCCTGGCCCCTGCACCTGGGCGCCCGTGAACAGGGCAGGCTGTAGCTGGTAGAACAGCGACTTCTGCCACCACTGGAGCGGTGTAACAACCGGGCGAGGGCTCTTCACAATGATCGCTATGGAGGTGCCAAGCATTGCCAGCCAGGCCATCCAGAAGAGCAGCACCAGGCGTGAACGTACTTTCTTCCACCCCGGACCCCCGGCAGCAGCCTCCAGCTCCTCCTTGGTCATGGGCTGCCACTGGACCGGTTCCGGCTCCGGGATCAGCAAGGGGACCGCTTCTGAACCACCCACACTGCCCGAGAGCCCGTTGCCTGCGGCCGTTGCCACACTGCCGTAGCCGGGGTCTTCCGCGTTCAGAGGCATCGTGGCTGACTACAGGTTTGTGAGGAGCAGATAACTGGTTGAATGGATTGCATTTAAATTCATTAAATTGTTGCTCGGTTGACTAGTTACATTTTAACTTCCTGCTTAGACCCATTTATTTTACGTGTTTCCATACCGTGGTATCCCTCTCTTCGAAGGCCTCTTTAGGAGTTTGCTCCATGGACCGCCGAGGTGGGGGCAGCAGATGATAAAATAACTCTGGGGTTTAACTTTCATACAAAACTGCCCAAACATTCACTCTGCAGCTCTGCCATGACGCTTAAAACCGGACTACTTTCTGGCCAGCACCAGCCTGTTTTAGCAGGTGTTTCAATTAGTTTAATTAACTGCCGTCCCCTGAAGTACAGTGGTACGTAACGTCCATGGATAAATCAGCTTGCCCATCTAATTAGCTTCTCTCATTCAGTCGATCTCACCTATCACAGTTAAACTGGAACATACTGCTGTCAAGGAAGAAAAATGTTGAACAGCACTGTTAGTTCTTAAGGTCACCTGACCACTGCGCATGCAGTGCAACAAAAATCAAGCACACTTTTTAACCAAGTTCTTGATTTGTTGTCTTTATCTGCTTAGTGAATTGTTTTAAGTTTTTTGTGATTGAATGATTTTGGTTCTGATCCTGATTTGATTATTTGACCACACTTCAAACATTTCAATGTACCCCATTTGTGAAGTGATTGATTTATATTTGAGCTAATGGTGCAGATCATTTAAGTGACGTATTTGAGTTATGATAAGTAGTGTTTCACCTTGATTTTATTTACATCCATGCAGACTACAACCGCTCATGCCCTGGAAACCACCCATCAACTTTACAATAAACTGACAAATTGAATTAATGGCCTCCGTTCCTCATTCTAGGTCCATATTGATGAACGGTCTAAGATTTCATCTCCAGTGCTTGAGTGGGTTCCTGTCCCCCAAGCACCATTTACCAAAGAGCAGTTCTTTGGCCCATTGTATTAATGTAGATGTGGAGACAAACACCTCACCGGTCAATCTGATATACAGAATAAGTACAAACATATAAGACCAAAGTGGTCACTTGTATGGTACCTAACTAACCAACCTGCTTATCTATCATATCAAATACCACCCTTACCATATTGTTACTCACCCCAAAACATACAATTTCTCAGATTTCTTGCCTTCCCCTTTGGTCCTCCTGCTTTTTTATCCTTCACTTCCTCCACATATGTTCTCAGCTGTGGAGTGCCCTCCTGTGTTGATTATTTGAGTGATCTGACATCTCTGAGTGGTCAGGAGTGGGGAGGTGAGAAGGGCGCTCTGTCCAATCAAAACTTTGCTCAGTCAATTAATACAGAGGTGCTGAGTCTCAACACACCCTGGCAACACATTCTGGAGAACCCATGACTGCCAAAGCGAGCACTAGCTCACTTGGACTTGGCCAGCCTATAAGGAAATTCTACCCTCACCCAAATCGCTATTTTTGACTTCAAATAGCTTATTTACTATTATAATTTTTGGATTCATAGTTACATTACAGTGTGAAAAGTGTGAGAAACTGTGAGAAAATGAGAATTTGTGTTTCTATCACCTTTAAGTGTCTGAGGTATAATTCACAGCTACAGTATGTCCATGTCCTGAATGTCCCACATCCTTTGCCATGTTGGGTTTGAATGAAACCTATGATTGTTTGTAAATTTAAAGCAAAAACTCTCATTGTATTCCATTGAAAACACTGATACACTGAATGGCATGAAGGTTATTGAACACCCTGCTAATTTTTCTTTGGATGTGGAGAGTAAAACCTGCAGTGGAATGTCAATAAAAGTGTTCTCAGAATCAGGAAAAAAACAACTCGTTCATTCATAGTGTAAAATACAAATATTTTGCCAGAATTCTCTTCTCTTCAAATTGAACACAATGCTCATCTATCATTTTAAAGTATCTACAAGTAGTGAGCTCAATAAGGCTACACAAATCTGTCAAGTCAATATATTTTATGGACAGAAAAATAACAACTTGTAATTGCTCTACGAAGTAACACATCCACTCTAAAGTGCAAAGGGGAACATTTAATGAGGTATGTGTGCTAGTTCTTAGAAACCTCTCTCCTTACTCTAGTCTGCCTCCCCCACCCCTTCTATCTCCACCTCTCTCACATACATTGTCCTGCTGTCTCTCATTGTCTTTCTTCTCTTATGCCATACATATCTGCATCCTTGCCATAGCAAGTCATTGCTATCCATCTCACCTTTGCTCCCAGACAGGATTGTGCACACTAATTATTTACTGAGAGATACTGCATGCCATCATGAGACAACAAAAGTATTTTGGTTTTGCATGATTTATTGCTTTCGAAGAAGTGTGAGACAAGTGTGAGACCCATTTGTTTTGCCTATGTACATATGATATGCATACAGTATCAGCTCCAACATTACTACAAACAACAATGATAATTACATTTTAATCATCCAAAATGCTGATTAAATATGAGTTTTGTGACAATGCTGTGAAGAGAATTTATTACATGAAGAATCATCATTAGCTTATTGCTCGGATAAAAATTAATGTGTTGTTTGAGCAGGTCACCATGGAGGTGGCGAAGCCGAAGATTCTGTTTCCATGGGAACAACTTTAGTTTGAATCCTCCTCCGATCCTTCAATGTCCTGAAATGCCACAAGTCAGTGATGTTACTATTGTACTCAAACTGCTATCACTCGTAGGCCTAGCTTTATTCTCCAGTAACTACTATTGTAGTTGACCTTTGAAGATCAAAGGTCATGTCTAGGGTTTAGATTTAATTTCAAGAAAAGTTATACCCACAAATGCTTGTTCTCATTTTTTGCTGCTTTACTGGCTTTATAGGGCAGTATTGATGAGTGAACTTTTTCAATTTAGATTTAGCGGCTCAATGGGTCATTGCGTTTAGCAGTGCATGCATCATATCTTAGAGATATCTTGGTGATATCTCTATCATTGCTGACATCGAATAAAATCTAAACCATGTGGCTTACCATTGGCTCCTGAGCTCTGAGAGGCATGATATGTCTCTGATATGCAGAGATGATGCAGTCTCGCCTGCAAAGAAACAGAGACAGATGGTCAAAGGCATTTCTGTTTTGACTCCCCAGAGTCAATTGCTGTGTAAATAGATCTGTGGTGTTTTAGGCTCACTTGCTCGTGATGCCGCCCCCTGGTGGTAGCCCTGGTATATTTTCTGTGGCAAGGAATTTTATCACATACAAAAGGTCAAGGTCCTCATTTCTGGACCTCCGCAGCTGGATGATTTCTATGAAGGGAGGCAGTCAAAGTAATATGTCCATGGATTAGTGAGATGATTTTGACCTAAAGGTTTCTGTGCTTTCTGATGTGGTTTGAAATACCTTCCACTTTGAGATCAATCAATTGCTCTAACGCTGTCTCCTGTTGCAGTGCCTCTTGTGACACCTGGGGGGCGCCAGGGAAGCAGACAATGATGACGCTGATGTTATCCAGGCTTCCCTGTGGAGAGGGACAAAGAACAGTTGCGATAAGAAGTGCTAAGATTGCAGTTTCAATTTAAGTTGTTATGAAACTGACTCGTTCATTGGGGGAAATATTAGTGGAGTGAGACAAACATTTATCTGTCAGGTTGGATAATGAGGTTTATTTTGGATGATCTGACAGGTGGATTATTCCTTATGTGCTGATACACACTGTACTTAGTAGTGTTGAGACACAATTGCCTTATTCGTTATGATGTCACAGTAAATTGCTGATAGAAGACAATGATTAATGATTTAGGATTATGTTAACATTAACAGTTAACACTGATTTCAGTCTGTGGCTCTGGGAAAATGCAGGGACTTGTTTTTTTTAAAATGCAGGTGAAAGGGTATTGTGTAGTCATTGCTATGTCGTAATGGAACAGTCAGACTGACTGTTGTGATGTCACAAAGCTGAGGAGCGAGGCTCAGTGTGTACTGGAGCATGCAGGCTTTCAGAGGGTAAGCCTTTTTGACTGAAATAAATAGAGGCCCTTCCCGACCAGGACAAAGCCTCTCAGGTGTTGTTTATTGAGGTGTAGCCCTGAGCTCCAGTCAACACACTCACATTCAGCCTTAATCCAAGCCATGTGTAGCCTTTCTTCTCTCCTATCCCATGTCCTGCCTTGCCCTAATACATCTATTTATAGGGCAGGCTATTCTCTGCTGGTACTTTACAGGGCACGTCAGTGTGCAGATGTACGGTTGCAAGTACAAACAAGCATTAGAAGAAACTACAGGGAAAATCTTACATAACAAAGATAGAGGGCTCCTCAGATAGTGTACACCTGCCTACCCCACCCTCCTCTTGATAAAGCTAGCCATTCATAAATCCATATCCTGTACTGTTCTGAGTCTTACTAGGAAATCCACTGAGAAATGGATAATGAGGTAATGGGAACAATAATGGGAAGGATTTCAGGTCAGCTAAGACCACAGTGATATTACTGTATTTCGGTGTGTGGCCCCTCATGGAGAATACAGCTCAATTTAAGAATTCATGTATTCAGATATTCCTATGGGCTAGTGCAGTCCAATATGCATTTGTAATTTTAAGTATTTGCCAAAGACAGATCCCAGACAATCAAGACTTGATCTAATGTTCAGTCAGAACTGTATAATTGACAATTATTGTCAATATACTCATTACATACATGCACATGAGCTCAACCGACTCTCACCATTTTGGTGAAAGATTCTGAGGTTTAGGATTCTACCAGTCCTCACATAAAGTGAATAGTGTGCTTATGGAAGCATTTTTTGATTATGCAGCAGCCTTATTGATTCATAATAGTCATGACTTCTCACCTTATAGAGGCAGAGGTCAATGACCTGGGCACAAATTTCTCTCAGGTCATCACACACCTGCAGACGGCTGCGCACAAAGGCACACAGTTCCTCATTACCAATGGCATCCCACACACCATCACACGCCACAATTAAGAATTCATCATCAGGTGTCCTCTCCAGATCATACACCTCGGGCTCTGGTGACACTAGCTGTTCTGTCTGCGGTCTCCACTCCACCTCCTTGAAGTCAAAGTCCCCTAAGGCTCTGGAAACAGCTAGAGAACCATTGATTCTTTGCAGGGTCACCGAGCCTCCAGCGTTCTGGATGCGCTCCTTCTCTCTGGGGTTGAAAGGCTTGTGGTCCTCTGTGTAGAAGACCACCTGGCCATTACGGCAGAGCAGAGTACGGGAGTCTCCACAGTTGATAAAGTAAATGTGGCGTGGTGAAAGCATGACAGCTGCTGCAGTGGAGCCACTGCGGTCCCAGTTGTCTCGGCGAGCTAGTTTGTGCATGTGGCGATCAATGGCCAGGAACCCTTCGCGGATCCCCTCCTTCACCTGCTCTGGGTCCTCCTCTGCTTTCACACCACCTGTGGCCAATAAGGGAGGGATGGAGGGAAGTGCTGTTGTAAACCTGGCAATTTGGTATTTGATTCATAAGCCTGATTTTAGGCATTTGGTTTAAAGATAGTTTTACACCTTACTATGTAGTTTCTGACTTTGTTGTTTAGTTTGAGACATCTGTTTTAGGACCAACACACATGGGCCCAGGCGCCATAAAGTAGTAGGAATGTGTCAGAGCTAGTTGGAGGGAAACTAGGGAAATGCCTGGCTCAACCATATTAATAGCTTTATACATGCTGCAAGTCCAGAGTAGTTACAGACATTATTATTATGTATTAGAATAACACAGTAGCTCAGTGTAATAACATTACCAGCACAATGTTAACGTATTGCACTAATCTACAATTTACTGAAGAATACAATCCACAACTGGATATTCCTTTTAGAATCTATGTAATTTATATGATATATATGTTTTCTCAACCATCACACACACACACACTCACATTCTTGTCATCCATTCACTCTACACATAGTACTAAGTGGGAACTTGACATCTGAACGGTGAATGGCAGTAGCTGTGTGGTCTTTTGATCCAGAGACCCTGATCCACTCCTGAAGAGCCCTTTTCAGTAACAGCTGTTACTGTGTTACCTGTGCTCCCTGCTCTAAAGAAAAGTGTTTGCAATGATATCTGTAGTCCTTGTTATGAAAGTGGTGGGTGGGAAGTCATTCATATTTTATTGAATGTGTTTATGGTAACTTTCCAATGCATGTATGGCGTATTAGTTATCTCAATCTTGATTCTGAATATATAGGCACACTTGTTTAAGCTTTTGTTGATCTTCCCCTTATTATTTTCATGCACTTTGTGTTCATAAATCAAGTCTATTGCCACACTGAAAATTTGTTTTACCAAGATCTACCTGTAAAACAATTAAGTATAGTACATGAAATATTATTAAATGAAACACCAGCCAAAGAGTAGTTTTTATGGTAGCTCACCATATTGTTAGAAAGTAGTGTTTTCAGTTTAAATTCCACTTTTTTTCTAAATGAATCAGTATTTGTTCTGTCCAGTACCTGTATCCATGATGTGACCTAGCAGGTTTCTGGAGCAATACTGTGCCACTGTGGTGCCAGCATGTCCATCAAACACAGCAAAGTAGCCCCACTCTGCCAGCTCTCCTCCTAGCTGGGGCATGCAAGTGTGGGCATCCTCCATTTGAGCCCTCCAGCCCTGCATGTTACCCACAGCATAGTTCACCCCCCACTGGGAACCCCCCTCTGCCACATGCTTCTCCAAGATAGGACGGTCCAGGTAAGCGCTAGGCATGGAGTCATCCTCATCCAAATCCTCCTCCTCCACAGACTCTTTTTCCCTGGGCCCCCCTTTGAAGAAGAAGGTGACCATCTTCTCCGTCTCTCTGACTAGCTGGCGGAGGAAGGAGGGCACCTCCACATTGCTCGCCCGCCTGGCAGTCCTCATTGCCCCACGGAGTCTGTGCTCAAGCTTTTTGCTTGACCTGGCAGCTGCCCTTCTCCTTTTGCCCCTCCTCCGGCCCTGCGTTTTCCGCAACAGGTCCAGTGCAACAGTTAGGCTTTGGCACTCCAAGCAGAGAATCCTTCTGCCTCTGTCCTTTTTATTTGATGACAAGATGTTTTCAGGGTCTTAAGGTTTTTTCCTTTCTTTATCTATCTGTTTCTGTCTGTCTCTGTGTCCCTCCCTCTCTGCTGTGCCTGTCCTGTATTTGCCCTATGTTTCTATTGGCCCATCTATTTCTGTTGATCCCTTCACACTGCCCCCTCCTACTTTCATTGTCCCTCTCGCACTCCCTCTATTACGCTTCTAGATAATCCCTTAGCTTCCGAGGCAGCCTGGATTAGCACCCTTGCATTTTATGCAGATACTGTACAATATCTTCTGAAATAATTGGAAATTGAAACAACTTTCAGTCTTATCATGTTCATCTGTGTTATTCAACAGCACATGATCAAACAATAAGAATGTAAATATAAAAAAAAATCTTTTATGGCTTCAAAAATGAAATGTGGCTATGGCCATGATTATTGGCGCCCTTTTCTAATACTTTTGCACAGCCTTTGGAAATGCCAAAGACAGCTTACAAACGTTTCTTGTAACCATAAATAAGCTTCCTGCACGGTCAAGGTGTTTTGGGTCATTGTCCTGTTGGAGGACCCATCACCTTCAATTGACACCCAGTTTTCTGACACTGGGTAGCACATTTCACTCCAAAATGCCTCTTGTGATTTCATGATGCCCTTAATACGCTCAGGACATTGAGTACCCGAGGCAGCAACCCAGCCCCTCAGCATCATGGAGCCTCCACCGTATTTGACTGTAGGTAGGATGTTCTTTTCTTTAAAAGCTTCATTTCGTTGTCTGTAAACAAAAAGCTGATCTGCATTGCCAAAGAGGTCTAATTTGGTTTTATTGGACCACATTTTCCCCATTTCTTTGTATTTCTGAGTTACAGATTGTTTGAGATAATTACATTTTATGAAATTAGATTAGATTTTGTGCATAAATCACTTGAGAAAGTTTATATCCTGGGCCTGATCCTCCTTACTACCATGCTACAGTAAGTAGGTTATTATCAGGTCAGCACTATGCTGTATGTTGCATGCTGATTCCCTGTTGCCCCAACATCAAAGCTCTGTGTCTTAAGCTTATTAGCTACTGTGTATTTGGAGCCTCTGGCCTGGATGTTGTTTTTTTATTATTTGGGTAGCCTATATCACACTGCTGGTAAACCCTGTTGCCACTTGTCCTCCCTCCCCCTCCCTGGTGTCGCTCTGCGTTTGTTTGCTTTCTCTTTCCCGTTTCTGAAGAGGAAAAAGATGTTCAAAGTGCTTTTTCTATAGGACTTTAGCTCGTTCCCCTTTCTGCCATTGCAAGAAACCCTGAGCGCTTTATCTTTGTAGAGGCTATGGAGGAACAGCGCCCCCTGGAGGAACAGCGCCACCTTCCTGTTTTTTTATGGCAAAGCAGTCCAGCAAATATCCCCTGAAATTTGACCCTGTGGCACACAATGTAAAATGCAGTATAGAGACCCGTAGAAGCTGCCAGTCTTCTTGGTGATCTCATTTGTTTACAGTAATTATACTTATGTCTCAACATCTCAATGATCTATTCATGTTAAAATGCTACATGTAGCACCTTTGATGACAACAGAAATATGATTTTGCATGTGTGTGCCTGTGTGTACGCCCATGCATGCCTGTATGGAGTCAGGTATGTCTGCACAGTGTTTCTTTGGCAGTTGATGGTTTATGTTGGCATTGACGGATTCAGCAGGTTCATGACCAGAGGGGGAAAGAAAACCAACTGCATATTGAAAAAATGCATGAGTAATGTGTGTGGTACTTTATTGAGCCCCATAGGGAAATTCTGTTCCACAGGGAGGTCAGAGTGCAGCGTCAGCTACAGAGCAGCACCCCTGGAGCTGGGAGAGATTTGTGACTTTTTCAAGGACACTTCAGCAGAGTGGATGCTTGCCGACATGGGGCTTGATGGACAGGCTCTCTAACCGCTTGATCACCCCACTCTGCCACAGAAAGTGGAATAAGGCAGTTTGTCCAACTGAGAAGTTGACGTTTTAGAGACAGGTTTTATCCCAGAGTAGCAAAATATGTTTGTATGAGGCCATGCACATGTTTGTGTACACACATTGGGCTTTTATAACCTGTCATTGGGACTGTGCTCAAGGGGATCCTATACTATGTGGCAGAACCATGATCCCAACAGCTTCTAGCAGGATTCAGAGGCGTTATTAACAACACACTGCCCCCTACCATCCACAGTGACTCCACTTTATGACAAAGCAGCTAGTCAAATTGAGTCTGTACATTATTTATACTCTATTCAGCCTCCATGTTTAATGTTTTTGTGATTTGTTTGTTATCTTTAAATCATTAAATGGTCATGGATGCTACTCCCATTTTATTCCACTATACAGTAGATGCAGCCTAAATGATTAATTTCAGCTTTGATTTCCATTTTCATATATATCTCATGTGGGTCTGTATGAACATATATATTAAATATATTTATAAAACTCACATGTTGAGGTACTATAGCTCTTGGCAGACCAGGGCTGTATACTGTATGCACATGAAAATGCACCCTTCTCTATGTACATATTGTGTGTTTGCGTGTCTTTGGACATGTATTTGTAATGACTTATGATTCCTTTTGTTTCAGCATGTCCAAGCAATACCGTTATTGCCTGTAAGATCCTGAGATAGAGAGGGAGAGATGGACACAGATGGATGCACAAGATGACAATTCCTCATGGATGGGAGATGACAACAAACACAACCAGACACACACACACACTGTCTCCCTTTGCTGTGCCCTACAGTACCTCTCTGCAGTCATAATGATGCTAGTCTAGGGGACAGGGGAATAAGAGAGAGCGGTAGAGGGAGGTAGGGAGGGGCTGCTGAGTGATGGAGAGAAGGGAGGGGGCACAGTGACGGAGTGAGAGGCAGGGAGAAAGCTGCGCAGCAGACGACCAAGAAACAGAGGGAGGTGGAGGAAGAGAGAGAGGGCTATAGCCACAGGACGAGAGCACCGGCAAGAGAAAGGGGGGGCTTCCAGTCTGGATGGGCCCAGCGATGCCTTGATGGAGTATGGGCCAGGTTTTAGGATTCTCCCACTGCCGTGAGTCTGCTTTTGTTTTCCTGCCTGTCTGGGTGTCTGCATCTGTTTATTTGTCTGTAACATCCCCATACATGTTCCAGCTCAGCATCCTTCCTCTTGCTAACTGCTGTGAGCATCGTATGAGCTAGCCCAGCCCCCACACCCCTTTGCTTCCTTCTCTAGCCCTCTCTCTCCTGCTCTTACCTTTGATAAACACATGGTTGAATGGATGGATGCAGTGCTGTAGTATGACCTATCTTGCCATCATCTCCCATTGATTTGCAGATGTTTGTATGTCGGTGTATATACAGGCTTTGTATATGTGTGTGTTTGCAGGCACACATGTCAAGAATGTGTTATTTTTTTGGGGTGAAGTGAGGCTGTACTCCAAAAGGCTGTTCCTGTTTCCTCGTCTTTGTTTGTCACAATACCCTCTTGGTGTTCTCCACAGTTATAAGCATTATTATTATCTGTGTACGTGTGTGCTTGTATATGTACAAAAAGAATATGCTGTACTCATTGCTGTGCCTTAGGGATGATTTATTAGCTAATCTCAGGCAGGCTGTCTAATGTAGTAGCCTTTACTCCTGCCAGCATAGCACTGTAAGAAATTGCATGGAACTAAGTGTAGCTAAAATAAAAGAGCAAGCTTATGTAATGTGGAATTGATATCCAAGGACAGTGTACTGTATATACCTACATGTAATGTTATATGTTCATATTGACTATAAGATTTGTTGTCTCATTGTACTAACTAGAACAATTTGAATTATGTTGGCATGTTATGACAATTTTACCAGCATTAAATACAATGTCGACTTCTTTGTTTTCTTCCAGAGGAATATGGCTCTGTGGCATCCACACCAGACTCAACGCCTCCATGCACTGATGGTACGAACAGCCACACTCTCATCCTTTAATTTGAAATTCTCTCACACTTCTGTTCAGAACAATTGATTCCTGCTTCCTGAAGTCTCATTCTTTTTAATATTGCACTGGAGTGAATCAATCCAAAGCACCCCCTTCTATTTCACTCAGTACTTTGGATCCACGGGTAAAGTAGAAGTACGTTTTGATCATTGTTGCATTTTGCAAGGAGGGATGTTTATTCTTATCAAAGACTGTTTCGTCTTTAGATGTCACACCTTCTTATCAGACATCACATCACACAGCTGGAGGCTTTCAACTCATACACCTTTTCATCAGAAGGCATGAAGTAACAACTAGCCACACTTCTTCCATGTCACTGAACTCATGTTAACGCTGTTATCAGCCGTTGCTAATACTGAATAAATTGCTCTTCTGCTTGATGTATGTTCAGTCTGTGTACATGAAGTGACCAGTTTCCTTTGTTTTTTGTCTTTGTCCAGGAGGAAATGAGGAGTCAGAGATGTATGAGCTGCAAACAGCCAGGGAGTGGTCTGAGGATGAGGAGGGGAGAGATGGAGACCAAGATGATGATGATGATGATGATGAAGGACTGGCTTCATCCCCGTCCATCTGGGGCACACCCCGTCAGAACTCCCTTGAGCTGACTTTCTCTTACATTGCTATCGCCGAGGCTGAGGCGGTGGGAGCTTCACGACACCTCCGTGACCGACGCAGGGCCAGTTCTCGGGGAAGCCGCACTTCTTTGATCCACACGGACACCCTGGAAACACTCTTGGACTCCCCCGATGTGGACTGGGACCCCCAGCCTTTCCTCAGTCGAGAGGAGGAAGAAGAGGAAGCATCAGAAAGGAGAGAGCATGAGAGGGTGGAGGAGAGGACAGCGAGGGAAGCAGAGAGGAGGGAGAGGGAGCAACACAGACAAACTGAGACGCTTACAGTCCAGCCCTCTCCCCAAGACCTTCACCCAGAACCTCAGGAGGGAGACGCTGGGATCCAAAGAAGGGAAATACAAAGCTCTTGGCCCCAGACTCCCCAGCCTCCTTCTCCATCCCTGTCTTCCCAGCATCATTGCCCCCCACAGAGCCTCCATGGTGAGAGAAACAGGGGTAGATGACATAGGAGGTGGATAGTAAGTGGGAGGAAAGGTGGTTACAATTCAATAGTGGACCTGGAAAAAGTCTTGATTAATGGGGTTTTCTTACAGTAAATACAGTAAATGCACCAGATCGTCTGAATCTCCATGCTTTGAGTTCTTAATACAACTGGATGAGTAGACCAGGCTAGCAAGAGTATTTGCAGATGGGCTTTAAAAGACTATAACTGTGAGAGGATCTTAACTCACACATGACTATTGGGATAATACTGCCAAGTGTGTGTGCATGCATGAAGATGAAATCTCAATTCATCTCTTGTTTGCTGACAGTCTTCTAATGGGATATATTAGCAAATCAGATGGCACAAAGTCATAATATCTGATGCCTGCTTGCTTACAGTGAGCTCCTTAAGAGCAATGCACTTTTTTGTTATTCATCTCAGGCCATACTCTTATTATGTGACCAACATAATATATGTGAACATGACCCTAAGTATAGCCATTTTTATTCATTGCCAGACTTTTCAGGGTGCCAAAACTGTTTGGACAGATATTATATATTATATATATACTCAAAAATAGGCAATTTTAGTATGTAACCAAAAATACTCACTCTGTAAAACCTTGAAGATGTCAGCAAACGATAAACATCATGAGACTCTGCACATCCTATTGTCAGGTTCTTGCCTTTTGCTTTTTAATGTGTAGAATTTAGTTAGGATTCCTCACGTGATTTCAGTAAATGAGTAAGTAAACAAAAGTCTCCACTCATGAATAACTTTGATGGTATTTCCCCACATGAATTTCCCTGAAGAGATACAAATTAGGAGAGAGAAGAAACATCAGTTATTCATGTGATGCATTCTGGACTTAATTCTCAAAAATATTGCAGTCCAAATACTTCTGGAGCGCACTGTTGGTTTGAAAGTCCACTGTAATCCCTTTCGTCAGTAGTTTTAACTCAGGCTGAGCATGTGAGGACGAGAGGAAGCAAGCGGTGATGTCACCGTGATAGTGACATCATTTTCCATTTCCCAGCAGCAGCAGCCTCACCGCCCCCTGAGCCAGAGTCTCCCATCACCTTGGAAACCATTTCAGTCAAACTGCTCACATCTGTGCGACCTAGAGGCGGGCTCAAAGGAGACCCAACATCCGCTTCCTCCGCTGCCATTGGTCTAAACACTCAGGAACAGCTTGTCAGCGAACACTGGTTTTCAGCACTTAACCTATCAGAGGACCCATCAGTATGCACCCACATAGCAGGTACAGTAGCACTCAAAATCCAGATATGATAGTATTGGGTTATAAGAGTCCTGATCAACAATTTGAGGCGTTACCTGTATGTATCTTTAAATGTATCTTCGACCTCTTTTGACCTCTATCCCTCTATCTCCCTCCCTTCTGTCTGTACTTGCCATGTTGCTGAGCACAATGCTTTCAACCAGTTCCCTAATCAATACTTGAAATAAAGAAAATATCAGATTTCGCCTTCACCAAAGACCTTTAAGAGCCAGCATGGTGCCCAGAATAGATATTCCCCCGCCGGTCCAGTCCTGAGTGTGCCATTATGTCTCCATGGTAACCTTCTCTGGGGAATGAGTTGCCAATTGTAGAGAAAACCTTTCTGGCAGTGGCTGACACATATACTCATCACCACTGATGTTGGAGTATATCTCGTTTTGACAGAAAACGTGAGACAGGGGTGTGTGCTTGTGTGCAGTGCCTGTATATACAGTACATGTTTGTGGGAGTAGTTTATTTATCCCTATTAGGGAGGGAGAGATAAAACTCATCCTATCTTCCAATTTGACATGGATGGCACTTTAAGTGGAACGTCACTCAGAGTAGAGCCCAGTCTTATTTTAGTGGATGGGGGCTAGATGCACATTCCACCCTTAGACTGTATGATGAATGTGTTGTCGGGCTCAGTACTATGTAGCATGTTTGTGTACCCTGGGACATCACCTTGATGAATGCTACAACGTCAGTCACTCCAAAATCATTCTCCTATTCCTGCCAATGATGATGTAAGTCCTGGTTCTTGTTTCTGGTATTGGACAAGACTTGGACACAAATCTATACGAACGAATTCAAAGGAATACCATACATTAATTCTGTTTTAGAGTAGATATTTGTTGTGAGGGACTAAAATACAGTGATTTTGTAAGTATTGTGTGATTATTGTGAATTTGTGTCAAATAATATATGTGTCATCTCTCTCTGTGGGAGTCTTGAAGGGGGGTGGGGCTGTGGACTAGATTATTTTCAGCTGTCATGCCTGTGGACTGCTGACGGAGCAGGGGTGTCCAAAAACAACTCAGAGGTGCAGGGAGAGCGTAGCGGGACAGAGAGAGAGGGCGTTAGGGGGAACACCGGAGCAGCAAAATGGCCAGCAAAGGTGAGACCTTGGGCTTAAAGAGAAAAGGACATGAGACCACGGTGTCAACCTACGGGAATTTGCTAACTGTCTGTAACTGCTTACTTGACATAAGCTGCCAGTCAACTCTGGCTGGTGAATGTGAAGTGCAGTGTTTGATTTCACTGACCAGCAGGCAGGAGGGAAGGCAGGGGATAGCTGCAGATTCAGCGTGAAGGGGTGTAAACCACATTTAGTCTGTGGTAGTGGACTAGTTGCCATTGTGTCTTTGGTATAATAATCTCAGACTGTCAAGGGACTGAAGGAGGGGATTGAGAGATTTCCTCACTACTCTTTGATCATTTAACACACTGCAGAGTCCCTGGAGGCAGCGGCTTCAGTTAGCTAGAGGTATGTTTGGCTTTTCATTGAAGGACTGTTTAGGTGTAGCTGATCCTGGTCCTTGATTTTGAGTATCAGTGGCATTGGTTTAATTGGCTCTGTTCAAGCAAATGAGCGTCATATATTGCCATGGCTTCATAATTTGTGTTGTGGCATGCTGTTTGGAGAATGTTGTAGTAGTGTGTAATTACTTGGCTGGCTGGTTTGTTGAACATTTTAATGTTTCCTCTTTAGGCTGAGAGTTGGCATGACTAGAGGCATTTCAGAATGTTGTACTATGAGGTTTCCTGGATACATCTGACTGGGCTGGCTTGGATGAAATGGATGTTTAGGTGGGAATGAGACAACGTCCGGCTGGGTGGGCAGCAAGTGGTGACTGACCATGTGATTTATGTTGTTATTTACTGATTGATTCACTCTGATTGATTCATTCATTCATGCACTCAATCTCTCAATTGCTCATTAACATGGTTGAGTTTCAGTCAAGGAGTAATTCAGTGAAAAATACTGTTCCTCTTTGGATTACTTTGTTATTAAAAATGTAGTCATAGTAGGTGGCTAGATGGCTGCAGAGCTGCTGCTCTGTTGCTCCACCCCCAAGACGAATTGCTCAGAAGATCCTGAGGGACCAAAGGATAAATTCAGGGCTGGGATACCTCTACAGTTACAGTGCCTACATCTTTGCCCTGGCCAGTGTCTCAAAATGACAACAACAACACAAACACACTAAATGGGCTTGTCGGTTACTGTGTGTGCACCTGTCATGATAATGGACAGGTGTGTTCTAGGGGCATTGTGGGTATTAATCATGTGCAGTGTTGTTTATAAATAACCCACCTGCTGTCACTGCACTCTGTTCAAAGAGGCTTCCCTTTATTCTAATGCTGAGGCGTAGCCATTCACTGACTGTCATTGGACACAAAGAAATGCCAGTCTGCCATGACAGTGCAGTACCATACAGTATGGCATGAGCACTGAGCAGATTGAATGCATGTTGTCATTTACTGTAATGATGAGAAATCAGTTTAGCTGTGACATCAAAAATGATCATTCACAATATTACTAGTGATGGCGTTTCATTGATTGCATACAGCGAAAAATATGGTGCTAGATCCAATTAGATGACAAAATATAATAAAGGTAGATGGGGGAATTACATATTGTATATTTTCAGCTTGCCCTTTTGAGAGGCTACAAAGGCTTCTTGGCTCTAAGACGCGTCAGTCACCACAGTGGCTGTTGCTGGGTGACAGAGAGGAAAACCAACAGGGTGTAGAAAAGGGCTGAAGTCTGTCAGCAGGTGCTATGAGAGGCAACATTTAAAGTCAGGGTCCCTCCTCCTTCCCTTCCTTGCTTCCTTCTTTCATCTAAGGGCTAAATTTAGCTCAGGCGCAAGCCTGATGTCCTCTCATAGCTCCTGTGTTTGTTCTCATGCTGGAGGCTGGAAAGCCCTCTCCCCCATGTCTCCCCCTAACCACTTCCATGACCTTCCTTCCCCCTCCTATCCACTGCCTTCACTTTTCCTGTTGCGTTTCATCTCCCTGCCTCCTGCCAGCTGAAGGAACTTTTGGTCGACTGAGTGCTGAGTTGGCAGAGCCCAACAGAGATTGACTGATGGTGCTGTAGGTGTTCTGCTAAAAGCACTAGAGAAGAGGCCGTATCTCACTACATGCTTGATTTCCTCAGCTGTCAACAACTAGACCATCCCCTTGATAAATGTTAGGCAACAGCTTGTCCGTGATCTTTAAACTCATCTATCTTTATCTCTTTTGGACTACTTGATACTGATGTTTCTTGATTGGGAATTATGTAAACTATTAGATCAACCAAATGTTTTCTCTCCCTGTTTTTCAACATTTGTTTATTTTTCTTACCTACTTAACATTCTTCTTTTCTCTTTTCTCCCTGCCCTCTCCTTCTACCCCCCTACCCCTCTCCCTCTCCATCCTCCAAACAATCTCCCTCTCCTTCAGTGATGGACCTGATTTACTGGAAGGACACGGAGAGAACAGGCATGGTGCTAACAGGGCTGGTGGTGGGCCTGCTGTCCCTGTTCCAGCTCAGCATCATCACAGTGGTCTCCACACTCTCTCTGGCCATCATGTGCTTCACTATGTCAGTACGCATCTACTACAAAGTCCTCCACATCCTCAGCTGGGGTGATGGAGAACACCCCTTCAAGTAAGTTGGCAAACTTTTGTTAGTTTTTTTAAGAAAAGTGGGCAGTCCACCCTCCACCAGCTTTTCTGACAACACAGTGAGGTTAGACGGGACAGGGGAGAGAGTTGGATTCGCCCCCTCCCGTCACAGTGTATTAACACTTTCCCAAGCAAGCACGTCAGTTCATTCAGGCAAAGAGCATCCCGTTGGTACACTTTTTACTGCCTTTATTTGTTTGTGAAGATTCACCTATTGCTTATTCTTGCTTATATTAAATAATATGTAGCTCAAGTTATTGTTATTAATGATTGAGATGTGTGTATTGGCATAACTGTGCTGATGTTTATGTAGTTGTGTCGTTGTCATAATGTAGCTTTCTTGTGTTAAAAAAAATACAGCTTCTCTCAAATTGCATATAATTCCTTAATCGTCTCTGTTTAATGCTCTTTGTCTTTAAATTTGTAAGAAGAATGGTGCCATCAAACAGGCACTTTATGGCTTCTTACTGCACTGAATTCCTCTGTGATAAATAGCCAGTACTTGTACTAGTATTTCAACAGCATGGTATGGTTGATGATATCTCCCCCTTATTCATCAAATGATAATGGCTTAGCCTAAACAAATCATAACAGTCTTGAGGAGACACAGCAAATTGAAAAACCATGACCCTTTGACCCCTGGACCCCTGAATGAGGTGACAGAACAAGGTTAATATTTGGTGATGAAGGAATGCAGTCAATTAAAGAAGGACAGAAGGACAAGAAATAAAAGTTACTTTTCCTCGTCAACACAACATTTGTAACACTGCTTTCCTACTCTCCTTTTTCCGTGCCTGCATCTCATTCACCACCTCCCCTTGTCTGTCCCTCTGTCAGGGCATACCTGGACCTGGATATCAGTCTCAGTGGAGAGCAGGCTGACCACTACATGCAGAAATCCATTGTCCTGGCCTTGTCTGCCATTGACAGTCTCAAGAGACTCTTCTTTGTTGGAAACCTCTTCGACTCCCTCAAGGTGAGCTAACCTACTTTTGAGCTTGTCAGTGTGCAGATCTGTTATCTGTTTTTCCTTATTTGAGAGGTATGTGACCTAGCTGGGAAGGTCATGTCATACTCTCTTTATCTACCACTAGCCCTCCTTTGTTTCATCAACTACATCCAATATTATATTCAGAAGAGGTTCTGCTGTCCTTAGGGATTTGCTCCACCTTAACCTCTGGCTGTCATCGCTCTATCCCTCCATCCCTCCATCCCTCCATTTCACTCCGTCATCTGTCATCTTCCTCCTGCCATCATCCCCGCTCCCTCGTTCACTGGAGATGACAGTATCGCCATGCCAACAGTCAGCCTCTTTAGTTGAGCTCAGAGCTGAAGACTTCACTCTTAAATAAGGGCAATATCAATGGCTGCAACTTTCATCCCTGATGACATGCTTTTGATAATCATGCCCTTTACTCATAAGTACATGTAAACTCTATACAAAAAGGATATACTAATTGTTCTGTTTCAGCTAATGTATTTCAGCAATTTACAGCAGTAGTATATGACTAGGCATAGCACATTTAATGGGTGAGTCAGTGTGAGTTGGCTACATCACGTCATGTCTGAACCCCCTGAGTCCCAGGACCTCCCAGTCTCAACCCTGACCTGGCTGGTATGTGACATGACACACAGGCTCTATGCAGAGAGACAGGGGATAAGCTGGAGTCTCTTTCCAGCCGAGAGAGGGGTGTCCCATTTCAGGACAGCACTCTGTGTGACTGTATGGGATACTGTGAGATATAAGGGGAAACACCAAAACCCACATTGGTAGTCATGTCAACTAGAATACAATAGTATGCAGTAACAGAGGTGGCGCACGCTGATTCCAACAGCTTATTGCAAAGTGTCTGTTTCACATATGCAACGCTGCAACAAATGTACTGCTTTCTAAAAAAAAAAAAAAGACATTAAAATAACATGGGACAGTGCTGGACTGTGCTCTTGGCATCTGCATGGATTGTTGAGCCAACTTTATTCTGCTTCTTTTTTCTGTTGTTAGCTCCTGGCTCTGATGTACTTGGTGACGTTCTTGGGAGATCTGTGCAATGGCCTTACTCTGCTCATCATTGGTGAGAAATACTACTGGAAACATGGAACACACTGATTTACTGTATGTCTGTCTTGTTTTGTCAAATACATGCTATCTCTTCTACTTTTCTTTCCAGGTGTGATTGCTCTCTTTTCTCTGCCACTTTTCTACAGACAACGCCAGGTAATCCCTTGTAACCTCATCTCACTCAATAGATTCTTTGTTTCTCATTTCCACTGGTTCTTCATTACCATGTCCACAAATATGTCTCGTTTCTTGGCCTTTCTGTGTGTAACAGGATCAGGTAGACGGCTTCTTTGCAAAGATCCAGGCTCACATTGACAACATCAAGGACATGTGAGTATGGCGCCATCTTCTGGTGCAATGGTGCCATCGACAGAGCTCCACTCGTATTTTTTCATTGAGGCAATGTGTGCCCAGCTGATACTAGCTCAAAATTTTGTTGACCTGCAGTAATACCAACTCACCAAACCCCTGTCTCTTGCTCTCTCTTCTATAGTCTGCAAAGATTGATCCAGGGTGGTGGCCCTGCCCCTGACCCAACCCCTGGTGGCGCAAAACCCAAAACACACTAAACACACATGGACAAGAACATAAAGAAGGGGTGAAGAGGAGAATAGATACCAGAGTTACAGGCTGTCACTCAGATGTCTTACCCAGCAGTCTGTGCTCAGAGCTCCAGAGACTGGGGAAGGGAAGGGAGGCTACTTATAGGGATTATGATGGGGCTTAAGCATGGTACTTTATACTCTAACTGTATGTACTGTATGGGATTGGTGGTTGGGGTTGGGTTAGTTCTGAAATGAAATCAAGTTGTATGAATCCTGGAAAAATCTTGCTGCTATTGTCAGAGACTGATGAAAGATTTAACGACACATCTAGTCATATCTGGATCATTTGAAAGTGATCATGCAATGTTTTTATTATCTAAAAAATGATCCAAGAAGTGGCTTAGATGATTGACAGGTGCAATACAAATTAGGCACTAAGACCAGAAATGGGAACCTCTGTAGATAATAAATCTGGAAGTTCCCCATACTGGCAGCTAGACACCTGAAAAAAGAGAAGTGAGAGTCTACTGTTTATGAGGTTATTAGGCTGTTAGCTGGAACAGGAATGGAGCTCATGTGTTTCTGTACAGAAAGGACAGTCAGGTCAAGAGGCCAGAGGCAAGGAGAGGATAGTGGTCAACCAACCAGGGCTCATTATGATTCTTGGCAGCGTAAAACTTGCAATCAGGATGCATGTGTCTATGCCAGAGCACATGTACGTTTCTGAATGCATGTTCATTTCCATGACTGTTTATCTGTATTTGCAAGTGTATGAATGAGTGTTTGTGTGTGCGTGTGTGTGATTTCTGACATACAGCTTGCTGAACTGAAACTGTTACCACAAGCTATTAAAATCACAGCTGTTCTTTAGTTTACACATATTCTGTTTGTTTTTGTCACCACAATCATTCATTACTGTCTGAATTTTGTGTTCATGTCCTGAGTTTTCTCATCATGTCACCACACCGCTTAAACCGCTGGGTGCTGCAGACTGGCCTTCATTCACTGATGGAGATTTAGAGTTTGAAACATAATATCCAGAAAGATGAGTAACGGGACTTACTGCAATGGTGAATTAGAGTCTGAATATCAGAAATATCAGATATTAAAATAATTCTGTATCATAAATGGAATGAAATGACATTACTTTCCCACTGATTGAGCATCGGACATGGCAAATGCTGACTGCAGTATATGTTTCTTAAGGTGTGGATGGAATTGAAGGGTAGATTGAGGATCAGATGGAAGATGATAAAGTTATATGATAAACTCAAACTTAAAATCAACATCCCCACCCGGCTTCTAATGCGTTATTTTATCTCCAGCCTAGGAGGAAGCATGTGGAGGAATACAGGAGTGAAATTTAGCAGGTGCCTTTCTAACCACAGGTTATAATGCATGATCTGATTTACAGAACTGACTAGACAATATCTTACAGCAACTTCTCTTCCCACAACAAACCACTTCTCATATTGATCTGACCATTGCCTTCCTGAGAGTGGTGTTTTATATGGTGTACAATGCTTGTGGACCTTGACCAGGTATAGAATTAGAAGTATATCAGTTTTAGAAATAATAAATTCTTCAGGATGCTCTGCAACTCAGATACAAATGTTCCAGCTCTACAGATGCTTTTAAAGCCCTCACCAAAATGTGTCTGTTTTCTATGCCTTATTGTTGTATGATTTAACTGTGTCCTGCAATGAAAGCCTTGTTGTGTTAACAGACAGTCCTAGCTTATGACACCCAAACACTACGGCCTTTTCGCCTTATACATTCTCTGCTGCCTAGTATTTTATTGTACCTAGTTGCACACACTGGCCGCCTGTAGCGGTTTTCTGTACTGATGCACATTATTTCATCCTTAGTTCTAACAGCCACTGTCATTTATTTGTCCCTGCTCTTCTTGGATTTGAGTTGTATTTGAACCCTAAGTGAAGAGAATGGCGATGGCTGTGAAACTCCCAAACTGTCCACACAGATTTTATCAAAATGGCATACACAAAAAGGTTAAATTCACCGAGGCCTGTCTTGTCATTCCATAATTCACATTTTGTAGAATCATACTGCTAAATGTAGACTTATTAGGTTTATTTTTTTTTCATGTGCTGTGTGGATGAAAGATTGTGGCTCAGAGGAAGACAGTGAATCAAAAACAGGAGAGTAAGTTTCAACAAAATTCAAGTAAACCGCAGTCATTACTTATAGTATTACATTGATTATTTTGTATTCTTGAAAATAAATCAAGACTTTACCCAAACGTTTTAATCTTGCAATAATAAAGAGATCTTGGGAAAAAACATTTTGAAAAAACTAAAACCAGCATAGTGTGTCTTCTTTTGCCAAATATATAGATAGGAGAGAAGAGAGTAAAATGGAGGTAATTGAAAGTTTTTTTTATAAACAATTGCAATTTTATAATCTTACCACAAGGGGGTAAATGCAAAGCCACCACTTCCTTCACCTATATTTTTTCCACTGTCCAGTTTATGATAGATGAAACAAGATGACTTTAGCAACTAAATGGCTGACAACTATAAGAGGCACCCAGTTACTGTAACTTTACTTTCTTTATTTTTACAAATTTCACGTGACCCTCACTATTTTAGAAGCTACGGAGATAATCTGTAGTGGTAAATTAACCCAGGGCATTACAGAGTAGCCTGAACATGCATGGTCACTTCTCAAATTCAGGCCTAAATTGGCTCCACTTTAAAGTAGGAAAGGGGGTCTGAGAGGGTTTGAAATTTCAGCACTTGATGTGTCATGCTGAAAATGGACATTGAAAGTTCATAACGGAGAATCCAAGTCTAGACTTGCCTCTATAGAGTCCTAGTTGGCAATATGCCATATCACCTTTAGCTGGCCTTAGAAAATGAAACATATCTTTAATGGGTACATGGGTGCCTTAGAGTTGAGGGTTATATTCTATTTCATTCCTTTCTCAAGCCCAGTAACTCATATTTGATCCGTCAGATGTTGTCTAAACTATATTTGAGGAAAAATAAACATGTTCAAATACACAACTTGGTTGGCCTAGCGGTTAGAGAGACCGATCCATCACTGGAAGATTGCTGGTTCGATCCTCGGCACCACCAGGAGGGCACATTCCAGCTGTGAGCTGGTGATTGAAAAATGACTGGTGCTACAGTGCCCACCAACACTGCTGAAGTGCCCTTGAGCAAGGCACCTAACCCCCAACTGCTCCAGGCACACTGTCCGTTAGCTGCTACCTGCGCTGTCCTCTGACCGAGAAAGTGCATGTGTGTGGAGTGGTGTGTGTATCTAATCAGAGGTAGGGTGCAAAGGAAGAAATTCACTGCATGTGTTAGTGCCAAATAAAGTTGATTCATCAACCAGTTCTTTTTTTTTAAGCCTACACGCGCTGAGGGGGCGGGGTTAGTCAAATCAATTAGAGGATAGAACGCATTAGACCCGCCTCCACGTTGGAAACAGTGGAGCTCCACACCGTGGTCGTGATGGTATTCTGCCACTCCAGGACCAACAGCGTTCAGGACAGGAGGGCAACCCGACGTTTGACGCATGAGTCCCGCTGTCCTAAGATTTGACAAACCGTATAAGGTGGAAAAATATTCTCATGGTGGGACCTTTATCTACCCCTCAAGGAGAGCGGTAACGTGTCGGTTGATTGAATGTCACCTCCAGTCCCCATGGATTACGGCAGGACGATGGCCCCTCCGGTACCCCCGCACAATCCCAGTCCAGCCCGGACAGGACAGGCTCATGAGCGGCTGCTGAAGTGTGTCCTCCTCGGCGATGGAGCGGTGGGGAAAACCAGCCTGGTGGTCAGCTACACAACCAATGGTTATCCAACTAAATACGTCCCCACTGCGTTTGATGACTTCTCGGGTAAGCAATGTTAGCCCGAGATGTTGCTTTTAGGCTATTTAGACAAGGTTTCTCAAACGGACCCCCAAACACACCCCAACGTCCGATAAGATTTTGTTCCAGGGACCCTCATGGGAAGTGTTTTTGGTTGTTGTTGATTTAGTATTGCATTGTATGCAATGTACATGGGGAGATAATAGTAAGAGAGGAGCTGATGATTGGAATAGTCATTCTAATGAAATTTAACCATTTCTCACAGATCTCATTGAATCCCTTCAGGGGCCCCTGGGGGTCCCCGGGCACCACATTGAGAACCAGTAATTTAGATTATACAGTTGAGAAGCTAATAATTTTTTTGTTTCCACCTGTCCACCTATTACACTCATCCAACTGAACATCATGCACTTTAACACAACTTCACTCCTTTTGAGAGCACCCGCCCAATCTGTAGTTTCCCCCCACTGTTCCACTGTTATGATAGATGTGTTTATGTTTCCTATGATCTGTCTTCTGTCGGTATTAATGTACCTGAATTATCCCTGTTGTAGCCAGGTTTCCATTTGGCATGGTTCCATTTTCCAAACTACCAACCTAGCCCCAGCAAGCTCTGTTTAGTGTTAAAAAAATAAAAAGGAGAGACAAAAATCCTCCAAAACGGGCATCTGTTTAAACTGACCAGCGTTGGCAAGACATGAAAAAGCCTTTAGTTCGGCTTTATTGCTTCCTTATTACATCTTTGCTGTAACCCATGTAGGAACTCATTGAACTTTTCTTGAGAAACTTTGATCTGAGAAAAAAACTCCTATAGGACGCTCTTCACTGACATCAAAAGGTCTTAGCAGGATGCAGGAGTATAGGCTGACAGTACTGATGCACAGAACATAAAATATTAGTTTAAATTTATTTTCATATTTATTTACCATTTACTATTTCTTACATTACAAAGACATAGCTAACTCTCCACCCTGCAAGTACACCTGCAAAAAGTTCAACATACAAACTTTAGCTATTTGTCTGACATTACGTTGATGTACAGTAAAAAGGACAATTTGGCAAATACAATCCCAGAAATCACTTACTGAATACCCACACCACCCTCAGAAGTGGGCTGGCTCAACCCTCCCAAATAGAAGGGAGAATGTCTCTGGTGCAGACGGACTGCACAGGGTTGGATTGCACAACTCTGGCTATTGTTGTCAGCCTTGACCTGCAAGCCCTCTCTTCTATACTGGAATAGGCACATCTGTTGCAGTGGGTCTGAGGCAGGGATTGTCTTTCGCCAGTCATGACAGAGAGGGATTGTGCAGTTGGGGCCCTTACTGGTGATGTCATTTCTCAGTTCCCGCAATCAGAGCCTCCTCTTGAAAGCTGACTTCTGAGCAGTTATGCAATGCCACAGGTGGCACTTTGAGAAGGGCAGCGGAGCGGCTGGCTGGGAGAGGGGTTGATAGGGAATTTTGGTCCAGCCAAGAGTGGAAAATCAAAGGAGTATCATATTGTCAGGGATTAGCAAATGATTGCACAATGGCAGCTCTCTCTCACTTTCCCTCTCTTTTTCTTCTCTCTCTCTCCCTCTCCCTCCCTCCCTCTCTTTCTTCTCTCTTTTGTCAAAGTGGGCTGCTGTGATGCCTGTCCTACTTACTAGATGACTAGTTCCAGCAAACTCTTTGATCAGGTGGCGTGACCGACCATACACTCCAGGCGCATTGTAAATGTTTCCATGCGCCTGCCGCGCTGCATTGTGCTCTCTCTTTTGAAAAGAAGAAATGGCCCTATAATGAAACTCACTGTGAGATGACTCATCCACTTTTCCAATCTGGAAGAGAGGCCTATTGGAAGAGAATCACTGAACAAACAAAAACTGTTTTGTTTTCCCCCCCATAAGACAACCTTGGAATGGGTTCTATCAAAGCACAAAGGAGAACAAAGCTCAGAGTGGTACGAGTGACAGTAAAGTGTTATGGTCTGAACAGTAACTGGCTGAGTGGGTGGGCAAGACATAGCAGGCAGTCTGAGTTGAAAGAGACTGGGGGAGTCTTTGTGTTTTCAACTGGCAGGCATTTGTTTATTCCAGAGAATATTGGGGTGTGTGTGTGTGTGTTTATTTGCCAAAGTGCCAGGTGGAGGCTAGCTGTGCAGGCATAATGGTGCAACATGACTGCAGTCCTGTTGACAGCTGTGACTTATTCTGTCTCTCTTTCTGTCCACAGCGGTAGTTCAGGTGGATGGAAACCCGGTTAGACTACAATTGTGTGACACTGCAGGACAGGTGAGTAACACATACCACACACACACACACACACACACACCAACACCACATTCCCAGTTTAGCTCCATATTCCCTGCATCACTGCGTCTAGCACACTACTGTCACATGAATAGTCAGACGCCTGCAGGGTGAATGAAGCTGAGCACCAATGAATTTCCACAATG
>OOFE01011813.1:10964-29957 GCA_900323365.1 Monocentris japonica | reverse complement strand
AGAAACCCTACCCTGGGAGCAGCATATTTGACGTTCACTAATAGAGCGAAGGCACTGCCAGTTCTGAAGAGTATCACGGCATTCCAGTTGTTTTGTCTCAAGGCAACTTGGCTTGTAAAGTGGATACAAGCATTTGAGCAAACCCCTAATACATCTAAAACCTCCCAGCATGTTGTGAACTGCACATCGTGTTACAGTTGGACACACACATACACACACACACACACACACACACACACACAGACAAGCTTGGGCAAATATGGGCAGATAAAAGTCGGCAAACACTTACTGTACTGATGCACTTTCATAAGAGAAGAACTTGTGCCAGAGCAGTCAGGTTGTGCCAAGTGAGGACGTGATGGGGAGAGAGTGAGAGAGTAAGAGAGTGAGAGAGTGAGAGAGTGAGAGGGAGTGAGAGGGAGAGAGGGAGAGAGAGGGAGAGAGAGAGAGAGACAGCTGCCGCCATAGCTGATAAACAAAGTTGCTCCCTACTCTCAGACGTTGATATGTCTGTATACTCTGCAGATACACCTACGTCATCAGATTGCAAACACGCTAAGCCGAGCCAAGCTTTATACTGGAAACTCCATGTGTCGTAACTGCTTCATTTACTGGTTGCGACTGTAGATTTGAGTTAAAAAAAGAGCTAGTACTAGAACACTGTTTGGGCAAAGAGGGATTAGGAAAGCCGGGCTGGAGAGGAGAGGGTTAAGGGAAAGAAAGGGAGGTCTGTGTCGAGTTTCTGCCAACCTTAATCTGTGTACTCAAGGATGTGGGAGGCCCTTGTTAGCCAAAGCTGTGTGGCTCCAAGGTGTTAATTTAGGAGATTTAGGTGATATAAAAGAGAGGACAGGGCTCATGTATACGCTAGCTCAGTATAAATACTGTTTAGACAGTTTCTTATTGAAAGATTATTGCCACAATTCCCTTCCCTATGACGCTTTGTGGTGCTTGCGTTCACTGACCCATGAAGCGATTACTCAAAGTGCATTTGTGTGCAGTCTTTCTGAGGTGAAGTGAAATAATGCATCACAGAGTGGAGATTTGGAGCCAGACCAAATGGAAAATGTTAAGAACTCTTTGGTCGATTTTATAAATGAAGTTTCTACATATGAAAACATAACAACTAAATTCACCAACTTCACCACATTGCTCAATATGTTTTCCCTCTGTGTCTTCATCAGGATGAGTTCGACAAACTTCGCCACTTCTGCTACAGTCGGACAGACGCCTTGCTGCTCTGCTTCAGTGTGGTCAGCCCCGCCTCCTTTCAGAATGTCTGGGAGAAGTGGGTCCCCGAGATCCGGCGGCGCTGCCCTCTCACGCCCGTCCTCCTGGTGGGCACGCAGTGCGACCTGCGGCAAGACGTCAAGGTTCTGATCGAGCTGGCAAGGCGAAGGGAGAGGCCAGTGCCAGAAGAAGACGCCAGAGCGCTGGCAGACAAAATTGGGGCAGTGACATACGTGGAGTGCTCAGCACTGACCCAGAAGAACCTGAAGGAGGTGTTTGATGCAGCCATCGCTGTGGGGCTGCGGCAGTCTGACAGGAGGGCGCGGCGGGAGAGGAAGGTCCGCAGCACGGCCGATAAGATGAAGATGCTCTCCAAGTCTTGGTGGAAGAAGTACGTCTGTGTGCAGTAGGGAGAGAGTGGGGGATCTGGTCTATGACCGATGATAAAACTGGAACTGCTAAGTTGTTCAGGGGACTCTGCGTTGATCAGCTGGATGTAAGGACTTCTGTTTCCAGGTGACCCCAGCCGTGACTCAGTGAAGCAACAGTTTGATAGAGGAAGAACATGGCTGTCTGAGCTGCAAGGTGGTTGCGGGTGGGGCCAGAAAAGATTCCTTCCTGATTTTGTTGATCCCCAAAAGACAGAGAGTATAATGCTCCAACCACTGTCTGCTCCCCAGAGCCAGTCTGAACTCTGCATATGTGACCAGCATTCAACACATGATGGAATTAATCAAACTTTATGGCGCATGGACTGCCAGAATCATATTGGCTCTGCATCCCCTGGACCTGTCCAAAGGAAATATGAGCTGACTCGGTGGGGAGGCGTTAAGACTGTGATCTTATGTACTCATAGTATACTCCCTCACAATCTCAGAATCTGACACCCTTTTTTAACCAAATATATTATTTCATGTGCTCTATACTGTAAATCTGTCCCCCCGTCTTCTAATAAATCTGCTTTTATATTTTACCGATTGAATCAAAACCAGAAATGAATACACTGTTAGAGGGCTGGATGCAGATTGCTCAGCTTGAACTCCCCTTACCACCAATCAAAGATGCAATCATCAATTTTAAATCAGAGCCAGTACTGCACCTTTGTTGCCTAAATCACAAGTATCTACAACTTCAACTTCTTTTAGTTTTTAGATGTGGAATTGATGAGATTTCATTTCAGTCATTCTTTCCTATGGGCGTTTGAGGATGTGGTATGTTGGCTCTAGTTTATGTAATATGTAATAATGTGAACTGTCACACTGGTCTGGCTGAGGTGTCGTGGCCGTTAAGTCCTGTGTGTGTTTTAACCACAAGACTGAGGTTGTTCGCGACCAGCCTGTGTCTGTGTTGATCCAGCTGTCTCACTGTTAGTAGACCACACAGTCGGGGTCCGCAGCACACAGTTAGCAATACCAATACACACCTAATGGATTGACCCCAACGCATGAGCAGACTATGCCAACTGTAGGTTTTGAAGTTTCAGTTGTTCTATCACTTTGATAGTAAACCTTCGCCCCAAGTGTTGGGGGTTTTCAGAACTTTTGTGTCACTGTTACAGGGTGGCAGCGACGAGTTGATTGGGTGGTGCCTCTGTACGTTGCACTTATCACACATAGTCCAAAGACATCACTGACGTCCTGCCATGCAATGGCTTTTGGACGATTACAGGGTTTGATGTTGCTTTGTCATTGTAATCAGGACGTTTAGGTTTCATGCTTCAACAGGTTATTATCTCCCTTTGTTGGTCAGTGTATTGAAGCTCTCTCCTCTCTTGAAATGATATGGTAAATGAGGTGAAATTGCCAAAGAAACTGATTCTATGTTTGCTTCTTATTTTTCAGAAGCCTGTCTTTCAGCTCTCTCTATTTATCTGTTCCTTTTGGGCCATTAACTTCACATACAGCCTTTGATCATCAACAGTGCAAAATGATGCAAAATGTATGAAATCTTGTATGCCAATATCTATGTTACATAGTAATAATCATTTATGATGTTTGTAATGTCATCAGGGTAAATCTGTGTGTACATATGTTTCCGACTCAGTCATTGGCTGTACTGTCCCACTCTAAATGGTTACTTAATAGTACTTAACAGTATGAGTGTTTCAGTTGGTGTCTGATACTGGCATGAGAGCAATTTGTTAAGCTACATGAGAGCAACAAAATAAAATGTGAAATCTGTAACACGTGTGCAGTGACACTGTGTTTCTGTTGACTCTTCCTAGAGATATGGTATCTCGTCACGTTGCAGTGAGTAGGTTGAAGAGGTTGAATGACCGGCTGAATCTCATGACATACTGACACGTACGTACATGCTTCCTTTCTTCTTGGAGATTTGATAGGTAAGAAACTTTCAGGATTGATCCAAGCCCCTGGTATGAATACACATCTTCCCAAACATGTTGAAATGATGGTTAACAGGCAATCGCTCACCAAATTTGTACCTTCAAGAAAATGCCTTGCTCCCTTGCAAGACTGTGACTTGTTCAAACAAAGAATGCCTAAAGCAGAGCAACAAGTCAAACTTTGTGACTAAAATGCATCAGTTTCTGACTCTTGATCTCATTTATTCTCAGATAGAGAAGTTGTTGTGACCTATAGATCTTTTTTGCCCAAGTCAGCTCTGGAAATGTACTTTGATGCATCTCAGTACAGTACGGTGCACAAAATTGATTAAAATCTAAACTTGTTACTGTTTTGTAATACATTTTTAGAGTTAAAATCGAGCAGAGATTCCTGCCACATCAGTTTTGTTGGTACAGAGACTTCTAACTGAACAATATCACATTGTTATAATTGCTCTAAAATAGCTTTTCTTCCTATTTATAGATACATGTCTAAACCACAGTATAAAACAATGGGCAGAGAATGACATTTAGCTAGGTATCCTGTACTTGTTTAGAAGCAGTAATGATAGGGTAAGCAGCTAAAAGAGAGTTTGTGTTGTCTGGCAGACTGCAGATGAGTATGTTGTCTAGCCTCAGAGTGGGTGAAACTAAGGTAGGCGTAGTGCCAAGTGGTCTAATTATGATAGTCAGAACGGCTCCTCCACTTCACCACTGATATTTTAGCAGGAAACCTCATTTTTGTGTCTTCCCGAGGCAGCCATCTTGGGAAGTGTCCAGTAAATTGTGTCTAGTCTTTGTCTGTGATGGTTTAGCAATGTGGCTTGTGCGTGGTTAGACGGCATTCAATTTGACTGTAATATCTACCTTCACGATATAAGTACAGTTCATTTACTCTGATAGGAATCTTGAGGTGTCAATCATGAAACCAACAGACTGAAAACGTCGGTAGCTCTCCCATTCCAGCTGTTCAGATTTCACGGTGAGATTGTTTGACTGACTGTCTAGCCTTGCGTAAGCGTCCACTCCATTAATGCAGTTTGCTCGGCTGAATGCAAATACCAAATGTGTCTGTCCTCTGAGTCGCTGTCAGAAAAGGGAATTATTCCACTTTATGAGTTGAGGAAGAGAATTAGTGTTTGTGTAACGTTATGTAAAAGTACAACACATCAATAAGCCAACATCATCAAGTTCTCCAAGACTAGGGAACCCACGTGGAACTGACGAAACCTTAATAATCCAAATTAACCTTGGTACTATACGCATGTGAACAATTTTATAATCACAGCTTCATGTAGGTGAACACACACATGTTGGTCACCATGTTGTGGCTCCACAGGACTTCCGCTTTGGCAGAAATTGGTTTCAGTCCAACAGGGCAACCCAGTCTTTTCCTCCAAATGAAGCTCAATCTACAATATCTATCTATCCCTTTCCTGTCTGTGGCTTCTGCTGAAGGGAACAATAAGTTCTGCACTTTGCAACAGTGGCCTGAATAAATGGAAACAAAAGTATGGTTGGCCCTTATGATTGTAGCCTATATTGCGTGAGGAGATGAGTAGGCGGAATGGGTGGCCCAGTTCACTGCGGCTTGCTAGAACAGTAAAAATTCAAATGGCACTTGAACGTTTCTCCCTCCTGTATGTCCTTTTCCTTACGTAACTTCTGAGAATCATTTAAGTAACAACTGAACTCTGACTCCACATGAAAGAATAGATCCATAATCAGTTTTGATGGCTTGAAGTTGGTGAAAGATTTCTTCAGCACTCCGCAGATAAATGCCAGCACAATGACCAGAGATCAGCTCATGGGACGGGATTACATAGGGACGTTAACTACATATGTCAGGTCTGTTGGGTGGGGAGTAGTAGACTGTGGTCCACTTTGTACATTGTCTTTAGGATTAACTATTGCCCAAGCACTTGTAATGCAATGCAATGTGTCTGGGGCCCTGATTAAAAGACACCCACACATGGATTTACCAGTGATTGAGTACGGTACATTATTCTTGACAGAAATCTGCTTTCAGTATGTTTAAGACCCCAGGCTCTGCAGATCTCATTCTCTTCTGTCTTGCAACTCCTGTAACAAACCCTAATTACTCCTGTTCTCACATTATGCTATGTTCAAAGGACTATATGCGCCGAGAGCTGGGTCACTCTGTGATTATGACACACATGATTTTAGTGAGAGTGGGGTGAGAATGGAAGTCATAAGTATCAGGGTGACCCCTGGTGATGACCCCCATGTCTACCAGTTCTCACTGACTGTCATGAAAGCATTATAAAGTGTGGTTGAACCTGTGGAGGACTAATGTCACCAAACTGCCATTAGCTAACACTATGGTAGCAGTCGTGACATGCCTGGAACGCTACAGTATGGGGTCGCTAGCAGGATTATGCTTTAATAAGCTCATACAGTATAAACACCCCCCACAGCCCAGTCTCATTAATGGGAGCTAATTGAGCCGTTCTCGCTCTGTCCCAGGGTCAGCAGGGCCTCTTTGAACAGCTTGAGGATTTGCCATAAAGAGGCCCATCTCTGACTCTGGAACATCTGTCCTATGGTCTGTGTAACATGTGTCTACCTTCAAGCAAAATGTTTGGATGTGTACATGACTATGCATCATGTATCCATGTGTGTGTGTGTGTGTATGTGTGTGTGTGTGTATACTGTTCATGTGGACATATGACTCCAATGGTTCTTTCAGTTTGTCCATGTGCGCGCACATCACGTGTGGCCTTTATGTTGGATCTACCCTTTGTGAAAGGAAGAGTATATCATTTCACTGTGTTTATGGTACTGAGCACCCTGAAAGGGAAATGGAAGTGGCTCAATATCTATGCCTTATCTCCAGCTCTGGTCCACAATAGAAAACTCTTCAAAATGTCACATGTTGTCTCTGAGGCTCAGCAGTAAACAACATTTTGGTTTTGTGTCCACTATTTAATGTTGTTGAGAGAGGCTGACTCTGAACCAGATGTCGGCGCGCTTTATGATATGGAGTGCATCTGCTGTTTGCAGAGCTTCTCAAGTTGCCTATACTGTACTTAGTTTCGGTGTTTGGTGCCAAATTGTATCTGGGGCATGAAAAGTGCTCTCTGTCACCTTGATGCTGGTAAGTGATATTTCTGGTGAAACTGGAGCGCAGGAGTAGAAGCTTTTGCGTCTAATTCAATAAGGTTTTGATTTCCGAGAGGAATTGCCTTTTGAAACTTTTTTCTTTCCACAATAGATCATATTCCCTGGAAAGGATCCAACTGTACCTCTGATGTCATGAGCGGAGCGTGTGATTGGCTGACAGCTGCAGCCCACTTAGCTGAGGTTATCTGATTGGCCTGCTGAGACACACATTGTTCTCTGTGTTGAGATAGCTTATGTAGCCAGGTGTAGTGACCTCACTTAGTCTTGAACATATATGATTACTTTTCTGTCATTTATTTCCTTTTTGTCTTTCTTTTTCTTCCTCTTTCACCATTCTCCTTTGCTCTTGATAATAATCCCTTAAACTGTGTTTCTCTGTCCATGTTACTCCTACCCTTTATCTCTTAATTGCTCTCTCTTTATCAGTTTATTGTGCTGGCATTCCCTCATTCTCTGTTTGATGGCTGTCAGCCTGTGGTGCTTTGATCTCTCATACGGAACAGATATGGGTTGCGTGAGTGTGTGCGAGGTGTGTGTGTTCGTGTGTGTGTGTGTGTGTTGTATCCATATGCATGCACACATGTTTATGCACTCTTTTGCCTGGCCTTGATGTCATTCTATCATTACCACTGTTTGGACTGCAGGTCCAATAACCTTCAGTTTGATTGGTTTACACAGGACAAAAACACCTCAGTTCACATGTGAGTGACTCAGGTTTTATATTGATCACACACCTTGACTGAGTGTTTGCAGAAAAACTTGCCAAACATTTGCCCAGCAACCCACTTGCTAATCTCCCTTCAACTGCCAGAAAGAGAGATAATCTGAAATTGTTTGCAACAAAACTGTAATTTTATTAGCAGAGGAAGCAAAGACAGATGAAATCAGTCCACAGAGTTGGTGGTCACTGATAATGTCGTTGTTAGATGTTGATTATTTACCCACCCCTGTGACTCATTGGTGGCCTGACCTGCTGAACAGGACCAATGGACCAGAATGTTCCTTGTTGCAACAGTAAACACAGATAATGCAAGACTGACTGAGCTTGTGGTTGTCGATCATAGAGATATCTTTACAATGGGATGTTTACATCTCAAAGAAGAAAAGTTTTTCTCACATTCTCAGTTTTTCATCTTACAATGACCCACTTAATTTCCTTAGTGTTGATAAATGCCTGTATCCACTAGGTGTTTGAGGCTGGAAGTGTTACACTCCCTGTCATTTGTTTCAGACACTTTGAGATTAACAAGTGGATCAGTGTATTGAAGTGACTGCCTTCTCGTTGTCTGTCCTTGGCATCAGATCAAGCCATGCTTTCCTGCCTGGGATGAGGAGATGTGTCTCAGCTGGGATCAGAACAACTCATGGCCAAAGACTCTCTGTTCTCTTCTCAGCTCTAATGTTCTTAGTGTAGACACATGAAATCTGGATCTGGACCCATGGAGGTTTTAGCAAATGCAAGACCAAGCCAGCTGTTGGCAGTTATGGGGCTAGTTACGTAAGTGTGTCCCTCTCTCCCTATGCGGCCCGACTTCTCCCCTCACGCCATGCTGTGCAAAAAGGCCTTTATCAGTAACTGAGATAACACCTGCAGAAGCGCTCCACTTCTCTCTGTACAATGGAATAATTTTACAACCCCTCTGACGACCTGGAAAACAACAGGATTCAACTTGCAGCTTTTACGCAAGTCATTTTCTTTTCGACATTCTGTTGCAGGTTCTTTGCTTTGTGCAATCTCGCGCTGTCTCTCTCCCTCTTTGTCCTTCTTGCTGTGTGTAGTCTTTCTCCCAGCTCTTTTGTTTCTTCCACACCCTCTCGTTCCTTTTGCAATCCCCCATTCTGCTCTCTTTCTATCGTCGCCCTTTCTCCCACTTCTGAATATCTGCATTCAGTTTCTCAATCGAAAAAGAGAAACAATGACTTATTCTTCTGGCGCTGGCCAGCAGAATGACCTCTAACACCTCTTCTCTCTGCCTCTTTCAATCCCTCTGCCTTTTTTATATTTTTATTCATTCTCTGCCTTCAATTCTTTCCTTCTTTTTCAAGATTGTTGTTAATATTCTATGTTATTTATATTAATTCCTTTCCATTTTCCTTTTTCCATTCTTTTCCATTTCCTTTCTACTCTTTTTTGGGTTGGTCGTAGGCATAGCACCATACATTACCCTGATGAACATATTGCCATTGCCCTGATGTTAAACATTTTGAAGTGTGTAAGCCTGGAGGCATGGCTCACATTAACCATACACCAGAATGGCCCAGCTATAGCAAGGGGCATCTAGTATCGTCATACCTTTTTGTCACTATCCTCTGCTTCGCTACCATAAACTAATAGGGTCTTTACCCCACCTCCACATAGATCTGCCAGACCTAGTAGCCTTTTATTCCCAACAGTGAGTTCACAAAGAGACTGTGTTTATCCACTGAGGTCAAAAGCAGAGCTGCCCTCAGTGATTGATTGCTGGGTAACTGACTTCAACCAGAGTTAAGCCTCCTTGTTGTGTTGCACACCAGGTAATGAGCTCCCAGAGACAGATGACGTGATTGGCCTAAACAGCAGTTGTCACGGCGATCATCATTGTCCCCCTCTTTAACCAGAGGATGTAAATGCTTCCATTTTTAGTGTTTAATTGCCGAAGCCATTACTGTGGCCCACAAAGACACAGCTAACTAGAACTGAACTATCCACTGGGACCCCTCCAGCAAGCTTTGAAACCTGAGAACACAACCCTGACCCCTGACCTTCAGCCTCCCACCTCCCACGGTAAGAGGAGCCCCCCATCATCCCCCTTCGGACAGGATGTGACCTATATGGAGAGCTCTGCAGGAGGGCCTTGACCCTAGACACTGTCCAGACTGAGTGTCTGGAATGATCTGATTGGCTGACAGGAGGCCTTGATAGCAAAGACTAAGAAGTTTAGATTAGTGTTTATGTTTTAAAAAAAGGTTGTTACTCTCGATGGTGGGAGTCATTGTTTCGACTTGTGAAAAGTACTGACTCACAAAGTGATAACTTCAGACGGCTGTATTATGGCCATGAAGATACAAATCAGTTTTTTTCAAGAACACATTCACAAAAGTGTGTGTGTCACAGCTTGTGTGTCAGTTTAGGGCCGGATCCTGACATTTCTCCTGGAGATTCACCATTGTCCTGTTTTTGTCCCTAACGATTTTCTACCAGCTTCTTTTCATGTATTAATGCATCCACTCACACCCTCCCATTCTTTGTTTTCTATTCTTCTTCTCAGTGCAATCCTCTGCCGGCCCACCTATTCCTTGCCCCCCCTCCCATCCTCCACTTGACATTTTGAATGTGTGCAGTCATTGCCAGTAAACTTCATAAGAACAAACTCTCTTTGTCATCCCACTGGTCAATATGAATCCATATTGTCCATTTAATTTTTTGTCTCTCTGTTTGGCTTTTCTCAGAGTTTGCCATTGAAAGGTAGCCAAACCCCGATCCACCTTTTCCTCATTTCAGGAACGGTTTTGATGCTTTTGATTGAGGTGTTTTTGTCCAGTTCTTTTCTTTGTGGGTCTGCATAAAGTCAACGAACAAAACATCAGGAATGGCTAAGTTGTTTTTAATCGGCAGAGGGTTGGAAGTGTTGGGAAGGAGGTCATGACGTCTGGTGTGTGTCAGCAGTAAAGCTGCTTTCACCACCAGAAGAATGAGAGCAAAGCCCAGCTCCAGGATTTCACACATAGTTCAAGTACCTGGTGGTTTAGTGAGATGACGTGCCGATACGAAAAAGTGTTGGTCCAGCGGTTTGGTTTGGTCCAGTAGTTCTCATTATGACATTTTCTGAAAGTGGCCTAGGGAGAGAAAATAATTCTCTGGCCTGGTTCGTGTGGAAAGTGTGGTGTGTGTACATTGACATTTTACACTTCAGGCATATAGCTGACACAATTATCCAGAATGACTTGAAAAAGGACACATGGTTGAGGCGGACACATGCTGGCTGTTGTGGGGATCAAACCTGTGACCTTTCTGTGATGACCTATCTAACCACTATGCAACCCTGCATAGTGTGTGTGTGTGTGTGTATGGGAGTAAACCACAGAGAGACGAGGAAGGAGGGAGAGAAGGACAGATTGAGATAAGGAAGGTCTGGGAAAGACAGAGGGAGGGAGAGAGAGAACACGGCGTGGTAGATAGTGAGGGAGTAAGAGTAAAAATGAGAGTGAGGTATCAAACCTGGCACCATTTTGCCTCTGCATGGGAAGAGAGTCATGTGATGAAGCAGCTGAGGAGAAGCTGCATTTGTCTTTCACCTCAAAAACAGCAGGTAAAATATGTGCGAGAACTCAAACATTTCTGAGGACAAAGTAAGGCTTTATTAGTAGTGGGATTTGAGAGGGATCAAGACGGGAAGGGGGGGAGAGAGAGAGAGAGAGAGATTGAATACCTCCTTGCGGCAGCCTCCTAATTGCTCTCATTACTGTGTAACTTCCTGGTGAATGCAGGCCGCTCTGACCTTGGCCTTTGAAATATAGACCCATGTCGTCTGAGAGCTGGGGGATGAAGGAGCACTGGAGGAACAACCGTCCTCTCTGTCAACCAGAGTGTGTTTGTGTGTGTATATGTGTATAAGCATAATGTGTGTGTGTGTTCATGTTTGTGTGTTCATGCATGTATGTCCTTGCCCGTGTGTGCAAGCACACTAATATAGTATGTGTGTGTGGGCATGTGTGGGAGTTAGTGGGTTCATGCTGACCCATCTGATGTAAATCTGATACACTGACACAGAATCTATTTCCATGCCCAGTCCACTGCTGAGTATGAACACTACAGTGAGACTGGGGTCTGAGCCCAGGATTAGACAGCTAGTCCCTCGTTAAACCTTCCTGACTTGACTGAGGCTTATTACTACTGGCCAGAGCTGGGCCCTGGAACTTCATGGTTTTCCTGCAACTGTTTAAACTGCCTTGTTTTGACTTTTTTTTCTTTGAACTTGTCTCCTTTTCACCTGCAGAACCAACAGCAGCAGAGAGAGGAGCAGGTCCCTAAGGGCTGATCTGAGACTGGTGTCAGGTGTCCAGGTCCATCCATGACTCTTTCAACCCAGTATAAAAAACTGCTCTACAGTTATACATGGTTCACAACATTCTTCTAGTTCACTCGTATCATCTTGCTAGCTTTCTCCCTTTCTTCCTCTCTTCCCCTCTCCCTTTCAGTCCCTCTATCCCCCTATCCTCTACTGTATTTTTCCTGGCCCGTCTTCTCTCTTTATCATCCTCCTTTTCTCATCCTACAGTGGATGGGTCATGTTTGTCTTTATCTACTGCACTGCATCTCTTAAATCCTCTTTCATGTGAATACACGCACTCTTTATCTCACTTGCATTTGGAGCAACAGTTTTTCGGGTCAAGCTTTCATTTGTGCCGACTCACATTTGCACTTTTCATTTTCTGAATCATACTTGCTCTGTGTCTCTTCCATTTCATTTGGATAGGCTGTATATGTAGTTCAATTCTCATGCAGTTCCTTACATATGCAGCTCTCTCCCTATCCCATACCTGCTCTTTTATTTGGATACTTCTCTGTGTGCCTTAAGAGTAGGCATTGCTCCTTCATGTATCTTCATATCTCTCCTTTCATTTACCAAAGAGCACACTCTCATTCTGTCTATATCTCCTCTTTCATTTGGACATCCTCCCATTCTGTCTACCCGTCTGCTGCCTAAAGTGTATGTTAGCCCAGAGCCAGCTGGTGCAGATGTCCTAGTAGGCCTATAGATAGAAACTCTCTAAACTGGCAGGTCAGTCTCCATGCTGAAATCAACTCCTCTAACTATACAAACACACTCGGCCAAGACGGTACAGTAGCAGCACTGCCCCGAATAGAACACACAAGGATTTAACACTGCAGCACCAACATAACTGTGTAGTATTTGTCTCGCTGCACTTACACACACACACACATACAAACACAAATACACACACAAATGCTTGCTTGGCCTGTCACTTAATGGTTTAATTTTATGACTGTACAGTCAATGTAGTGCAGTAAAATCTATTTTAACAGAACAGTATATCAAATGCCATGGTAACGCCCTGATTGTTGCCATTAGTGTCATGTTGCTGTTGACTGATGATTGGAGCTCTGTTGGCTGTGGAAAACCTGAGTTCAGTAAGAGCATCTGTTTAAACAGTGATGTCATCAGGATCTCTGTTGGATGGATAACAATGTTTTTTATTATACTAAGTTGGCCCATATCTTATCTAAAATTATATAATTTATGGTCATGCAAAGTCCTGAGCCAGCAGCCGAACTGAGATGTGAGAGTGGGATTGTGAACGGACATTTTGTAGGACAGAGGCCTAGAAAAAAAGGCACGCCCACGTGAACTTTTGGGGGGATATGGGCGGGATGCTCTTTTTAAAACTAGGACACTGAGTAGAGTAGCTTTATGGACGGACATTTTTGCCTTGTTTTAAACACAGGAGATTGTCGACAATATATTTTTAATAAAACACATGGATCAACACATGCAGGTAGGTCACTTTGTGATACAGTAGGACTCCAGCCCCCTTTGGACGCTATCTTTGCACATTCCTCTGTGTGTGTGTGTTTGTGTGCGTGTGTGTGTGTGTGCACACACGTGTGTATGCAGACAACTGTGTCTGTAGGCAGTATGAGTATTATGACCATATGTATTATATAATCATTTTATAATACTGCCTGTGAGTGGGTGGGTCAGTGGGTGCCTGGAGCAGGGCTAGAGAGCACAGAAGGTGTTCTGGGTGCTAAGGGTGAGAGAGTTCAGGGGCTCGGGGTCAGTTGGTGGGAGTGGGTAGCGGGTTGACGAATGGCATAGAGTGTATCTCTGTCTCTGTCAAAGAGCCTTATTGATGAGCTGAGGAGCGTGGACACAGATAAACAAGAGGCCCGCGTTCACTTATTCCAACATGTCACAGCATGGAAACACAGTGCACTATATGTCTGCCCCTATGCTTTCATCGCTCCCTCCATCCCGCCCACCCATGCCCTCCTCACTGTCCGTTACATAACCCACCCCAAAACGTTTCAATGTACTATTCATATGCTACCAAACAGTGGACCGACTGATGTACGTACACAGACGCACACAGACGCACCAAATTGAATGTGATCAAAAACAGACATGTATGCATTTTGTGCAACGTCTCCGTCATTAGCACAAAATGATCATGCGCTCAATGCTTTACGGTTTAATGCATTAAACAGACTTGGCCCAGACCTTTCTCTAATAACAGCACTCTCAGCTGCCCCAGACCCCCCTGGTCAGAGAGTGAATCAGACACTAGAAACAGCCAGTAATATAAATATAGTAAGATAAACAAACCAGACAATCTGCAGGCTGAGGCCGGTGCCTTATATAAAGCCCACAGCCTATTTAAACATATACACAGAGGCTAAAGCACATGCTGTCTGCCTGTTTACTTGTAATTATACAGAATGGTAGCTGAAGAAATTAAAAAAAGAATTGAATTACTAACAAAGAAGGTTCAAAAAAACAACGCGTCACTGTCCTCTTTGTGTGTCTCTCTGTGGCTATGAGCTGATGGAAAAGGGGCGAGGCCGGATGAGTTTTATGACCTGTTGATTGAGAGAAGCCTCAGGCTGCAGACGGAGGGATGACATAATTGTGGGATGCAGAACAACTCACCAACGGGCGCAAACTCCCAACGGGCAAGACACTCTGAGGGGGGAAAGAGGGCAGAGGGGGGCAGAGGGTGGAGGGAAGTAGACGATATGGGGCAGAGGGAGATGTATGGAGAGAAAAATGTCTCAAAATTATTTGTAAATGCACATACTATGATCCACAAATATTCTGCGATTTACCAATGTGTTTTGCTATCCACAAACACAAAATTCCTTTCTCGTGACTTGTAAGTTGGCATTTAAATAAATGTGCTGTACAAAGATGTACAAAGATGTCTATTTGTAAATATATCATTTGTAATTTGTAAAAATACTTCATACTTTGTGTGTGCATTTCTCATGAAATGTCATTTGTAAATCTGCAATTCTGTGTGTGAATGTGTTGAATCTGCATTGAATCTGTTGAATCGACCAATACACCAATACCTTTCCAACATTACGGAAAGGATCCCTACAGAGATTGACCTTTGTTGCTCCATAGAGATGAGGTAGAGCAAAAGACCAGGATGGAAAGTAGGCTAGAGAGAGCTGAGAAGAAGAAGAGTGGAGGAGAGACATTATCATGAATCTTCTGTTAGTGAAACAGATACAAGCCATAAAAAATGTCCCCAGAATGAATTGCTGTGAAATGTACTTCGTAAACTGTTCAGTATCTCCGGAGCGTTGACGTCAGTCACAAAACGGAGAAAGAGGAAATAATAAATGTCAGGGCACTTTCCTTACTCTTCTCTTTTCATACAAACAGACAGACAAACACATAAACTCACACATGTGCATGCATACACATATACAGTGGGGTCCAAAAGTCTGAGTCCACTACCAAGAACAGTTTGTTTTCATCATTTATCAAAAACTAATACAAATGTTTTACTCAGTTGATACTTCTTATTCTAATACATTATTTAAAACCGATACAAATCAACATTTTTATATCTGAATATCTTGGTAAGGTTTTCTCAAATTGTTGTCACACCATATATTTCATTCAAATATTAACACATGTATGCTCCACAGAGTGAATTGTTTTGGAACCAGATATTGACTAAATTGATATGGTCCTCTGTGCACGGCGTCGCTTTTAATTACTAATTAAATTACTTAAAACAATTATGTAATCTTGCTTGAGAAATATCATTTGACCAAACGTTTGTATGAGGCTTTGATAGATGATGAAACAAAAGAGTTATTGGTAGTGGACTTTTGGACCCCGCTGTACAGTGTTGTTACGGTCAAGCCTTGGACTTTGTTCCTCCATGGGGTGGAGGGAGCCCCTACCAACAGTATAGATAAGGCTTGAGAGGCCTGTGTGTCAGTGTGATCATGGGACCATGTCATAAAAACAGCCTTGGCATGCCTGTATATGTTCATGTGTTTATCTAAGGGGATGGAGACCATTGACTATCACAGAGGACAGACAGATGTGATGTCAACCTGACCATAAAAACACAACATACAAAAGTGTTGTGTGTGTGTGTGTGTGTGCACACACGCGCCTGTGTGTGTCCAATCCAAAAGATGTAGTATAAACAGAGGTTCTGTCCAGAGTATCTGCTAGCGTGATGTTGTGATGAGCTAAGGAGGTGTGAGGCGACTGGTGACACACACAAAACGTTTGTAGAACATCACTCTTACACATGTGTCTCCCTCAAGAAGAGGAGGATAAGGGTGAGGAGAAGAGGAGGCATAGAGAGAGGAGAGAGATTACACACCCCTGCTGGGGCAATGAGGGCAAATAAGGGGCATGTCACACTTGTTCCCCTGAGAGTAGAGCCCCTTTAAGCCCAATCTCAAGGGTTTATCCCACAGCTCAGGGTTTTAAGCCACAGATCAGCATTTATGCCAAATATCAGATTGAAGGCTAAACAGGGAATACATTTTACTCAGTGGGCTCTCAAAATACTTTCTCAGCGGCGACAACATTTTTGATGTTTTGGCTCTTATCACTTTGGAGTGATCAAACGTCAAATTGAAGCTTTCTGTTTGCATGACCACTTTATCATATCAGCTGTATCCAAGGTGATAAGAACTCAGAGTGGAAAATGTGTTGCTGTCCAGATATGTTTGGGGTTTACTAAATAATATCTCTATAACACCCTGTATGTCCTACATAGACTTCAATCTGATGTTTGGCATAAAAACTGACACGTGGCTGATATGAGCCAAAAGATCAAAGAAGTGTCGCCGTCCAAATATGGTTTGACTTATGGTTATTGATGGGAGGAGCTTTCATAGGCCTGGTTATCATCACTAATGGTTCCAATCTTAGGAGAAGGATGTGTTGTTAAATCCTTTTTTTTTTAGGTTTCTAGTTATGAGTCCTGCTCTCTCTCTCTCTCTCTCTCTCTCTCTCTCTCTCTCTTTCTCTCTCTCTCTCTCTCTCTTCTCCATTATTCCCTCAAATAATCTCAAAGGGAAAATTATTTGTTCTGTCAGTGGACTGTTGTGAAAATAAACCTTTTTGTCTTCACCTTCCTGTTTGCAGCATGACCTCCCCTTACGGACCACGCAGACTTTGCAAACAAACACACACTCTCATACACACGCACACATACAAACAGAGAGAGAGAGAGAGAGAGAGAGAGAGATGCAGGAGTGCATTTTATTGTGCAGTGTGCATAGAACAACATAAATCAGGGTTGTTGTGGTTGTAGTTAGTGTGCTGGGAATTTAGACCACCAACTCTCAGGGTTATACAGTTTATACTCTCTACATCATCTTTCTTGCCCCTCCTAGTCTTCATCATCATCATCTAATTCAAGTTATTGACATTCTATGACTGATTTATGGGATAACCAGTGTGTTGTACATCTCTTTGTAATGTTGTCCCTCAGATGCAATAAGCTACTTACACCTGATTCAAGCGCAGAAGGCATTGAAGGCTACAGCCGGGGGTCACAGTCCACACAGATTTAGCGTGGGAACCCCCTGACAACTGGCTATCTCTGAGTCAGGCATCTGTCCTATTCACTATCACATGTCACATGCACACGCAACACATGCACATGTATGAAAACACACACACACACACACACACACACCATGGCCTCCAGCTTCTGTGTGTCACTTGTTCTTGTCACTGTGACCCATGTCTTCTGTCGCTTGGGAGAAAACCAGGGTCTGTCTCAGGTTACACTCAAACATCTGCCACATTTGACACAGATCTCTCCCTCTCTCTCTTTCTCTCTGCCACCCACCCAAACATACATACACACACACATCCTTCATTGGTCCTGTTGTGTTTTTGAAGGCGATATCTTACTTCCTCATGCCCCTACAGGAGAGATATGAGCGCCACAGGAGTCAGATCTCTAACCAGGAGTTTACTTGAACAAGACACAAACAGCCAAAACATTAGTTTAGGGGATTTCACAACAGAAACTCAAGGTCAATTCTCTCTAAATTTCAGAGAGAAAAATGCTGTATCCCTAAAACAACCCCCCCCCCTAAATTTGAGATCAACTGTTTTTTTGAGGGGGCTCATGTGATACGAACCGTTTAGCTTTGTACCCAATCATCGTTACCTATAGGTCTAAATGAGATGGATGTTTTGTGTGTAATGGAGAGTTCCAAAGCACATCCTTGCATGATCTTCTGTCTGTATCAGTGCACACACACACACACACATACACACATTCCAGTGCTGATATGAATGGCAGGCATTGATGCGTCTGCCTTTGAGGCCTGCTCCCAGTGTGTGTTGCACTGAGCAGGTAAGTGGTGGTGGGTAAGCTGATCTGCCCCTGGGCCCTCCTAGCCCAACATGCACACACACACACACACACCGCTGCTATTGTTCCCTCATCATGTTTTCCTATGTCTCCCTGCTTCCTGGGCCCCTGCACTACCTGCCGGCACATTCCTGCCTGGCCCTGTCAAATCCTTTTGTGTTCATACTCTTTGTTGCCCTGTTTCTGCTATCGCTCTTCCTTTATGAGCTTGTCTGCCTATTCCTCTCTTCCCCTCTGTCTGCATATCTGTCTTGCTCTTGTCCTCCACCTGCCAGCCACACTCTCTCCCCACAGCACACGGGCAACACCGCATGACAGGTGCTCTACATAAGCTCTGGTCAAACGTGATCACCCTGGCCCGTCATCATTCTGTTGGAGAAGACGGATGGTAATATTAGTAACATGCTTTTAGGGTTATAAAGCTCTTCAACAGGTTTTAGTCACCTCAACTAATCTAAAATCCAAAAGTATTTAATTTTCAATCATATTTTAGGACATTTGGGTGATTTAATTTCTCATTGATGCTTTGATTGAAGATTGATATGGAGTAGTAAAGAGGGGGAGCAGTTGAGAAGTGAATGACAGCGCCTGTGATGACCACTCAATAAGACATTTCTGAGCTGACTGAGCTAGAGAGGCTTTACTGCCTGATGATGTGTCGGCACAATCTGGCAGCTTTATTGGGGCGCCGTCCTGCCTGGGAAAATGCCCTGGGGCCATTATTCAGTAGGTGATGAAGAGAGATTTACAACCCAGGGATAGAGTCACCTCAGTCTATATCCACTCCATCAATCCCACTCACCCCTGTGCTAATGTTATCACTTCATCCTCTAGCACCAACTGTGATCGATTTCTATCAGTGACGTTCTTCATCTTTCAGATACATTTCAAAATAACAT